>JAUNZM010001038.1:0-73161 GCA_033459285.1 Clamator glandarius | reverse complement strand
AACACCATGCACTACGGCAGCTAAAACCGCGCCCCGACACCCCGAAAACAACGCCAAAGCCTCAGACCCCCCCCCGACCCCCCAAAACCGGCGCTGCGGACCCTCGGCTAACGCCACCACACCCAGAGTTGGATTTTTGGGTTTTTTCCCTTTCTTTTTTTTTTTTTTTTTTAATATCAAGCCTACCCTCCCCCCCGGCAACCTCCCCTTTTTGCAGGGGGAGAGGCTGGAGGGCCCCAAAATCCTTAATTTTGGCCCCGTTTGGACTCTCCTCTCTTCTTTTTTTACCCCCGTGAGGAGGGGGAGCAACGGGGATCCCTCTGTGCTTTTTTGGGGGGACCCTTCTGTGCTTTTGGGGGGGGTCAGAGGGACCTCTCTGTGCTTTTTGAGGGGCTGGGGAACTCCTCTGTGTTTTTGAGGGGCCCTCTGTGCTTTTTGGGGGTCAGGGAGACCCCTCTGTGCTTTTTTGGGGGGCTGGGGGGCTCCCCCTCTGTGTTTTTGGGGGGGTCCCTGCCCCAGGATATCGAGTAGGAATAGAGGATCCGCTGGGATTCCAGCTGTAGAACCCAATAAACGGGAGGGTTTCCAAGAAGTGCCGCACGCTAAAAGTACAGGCACCCCAAAACCTTTCCAAGTCATAAAGTGGGGAGGTACAGGGACCCCCAGACCTTCCACGTTGCAAATTGGGGGGCCCCAGCCCTTTCAGGTCACAAAATGGGGGGCTGTGGGGAACCCCAGGCCTTTCCCAGGTCACAAAGTGGGGGTCACAGGGACCCCCAAACCTTCCAAGTTGCAAATTGGGGACCCCCAAACCTTTCCAGGTCACAAAACAGGGGACAGGGGGACCCCCAATCCCTGCCAGCCTGTGGAAGTGGGGCTTTAGAAACCCCCACCCCTTCCAGGTTAAACTGAGGGGAATAGAGACCCCCCAAAACACCCTTTAGCATGGAAGTGAGGAGCAGCGGGGACCCCCAAACCTGCTACCTCCTTGCTTGGAGGAACTGGGCCCCCCCAGCACTGGATGGGAGGACCCTTAAACCTTCTGGGTCACAAACTGGGGGGCACAGGGACATCATCCCCCCCTCCATGCGATGGTTTCTCCCATTCCGTTCCCCCCCCCCCCCCCCCCGGCAATGGATCCTCCTGTTCCTCCCTCATGCGATGGTTCCGCCCATGCAGTCTTCCCCCCCCGCAACTCGATGGTTCCGCCCATCCCCTGTTCCCCCCCCCCCCGCTCCATGCGGTGGTTCGGCCTATTCTCGTGCTTCCCCCTCGTGGTTCCGCCCATGCAGTGTTTCCCCCCATTCGATGGTTCCGCCTATCCAGTGTTTCC
Organism: Clamator glandarius; assembly: GCA_033459285.1. Lineage (NCBI taxonomy): Eukaryota > Metazoa > Chordata > Aves > Cuculiformes > Cuculidae > Clamator > Clamator glandarius. The sequence goes on along the minus strand of JAUNZM010001038.1, from coordinate 71,828 downwards.
CCCCCGACCTCTTCCCGATGGTTCCGCCCCCGGTTCCGGCCCCGCCGGAGCCGCTTCCGGTGATGGCGGCGGGGCCGGGGGGGCCTCGCGGCCTCTGGGGTCGCCTGAAGGGGAGCCGCATCGGTGAGGGGAGGGCAAGGCCACGGGGGGCGTTTGGGGGGCAGAGAGGACCCCTGGATCACGGGGGGGGGGGGGGGGGGGGGGTTTGGGAGGCAGAGAGGACCCCTGGATTAATGGGGGGAGTTGGGGGGGCAGAGAGGACCCCTGGATTACGGGGGGGGGAGGGGGGGGGGTTTGGGAGGCAGAGAGGACCCCTGGATTAATGGGGGGAGTTGGGGGGGTAGAGGACCCCTGGATCACGGCGGGGGGGGGGCGCTTGGGAGGCAGAGAGGACCCCTGGATTAATGGGGGGAGTTGGGGGGGCAGAGAGGACCCCTGGATCGGGGGGGGGGGGGGGGGCTTGGGAGGCAGAGAGGACCCCTGGATTAATGGGGGGAGTTGGGGGGGCAGAGAGGACCCCTGGATCACTGGGGGGGCGTTGGGGGAGAGAGAGGACCCCTGGATCATTTGGGGGGGGGGGGGGGGTTGGGGGGCAGGGAGGACCTCCAGATCGAGAAGGATGGATCTGGGGGGGGTGGCTTGGACCCCCGTGAATGGGGGTGCTGCCGAGACCCTTAAGTTTGGGGTGGGGGGGTGGTGTCCAAGACCCCCTGGGTTAAATTGAGGGGGGGTGATGTGGGGCCCTGGGGGTTTAAAGCTATAACCAGCACCCCCTGGGTTAATTTGGGGGGCGGAGGGCATCTGGGGGTCAGAGAGGGTTTGGGGGTCACTCTGCCTCCCCCCGGGTTCCCTTGGGGGGGGAGGGGTTACTAGGACCTGTGAGTTAAATGGGGCGGGGGGGGGGGGGGCTTGGGGGCCCATATCCCCCCTCCACCCCGTGAGTTTAGAGAGAGTGGATGGGGCCCCTGGGTTAAACTGGAGGGGGGTTTGGGGGTGCTTGGGGCCTCTGAGTTAAGTGGGGGGGGGATTTGGGGGTGGATGGGACCCATGGGTTAAATGGGGGTGGGGGTGCGTTTGGGGCCCCTGAGTTAAATGAGGAGGGAGGGGGCGTTTGGGGTTTCTGGGTTAAATGGGGGGGGTGGGTTGGGGGTGTTTGTGGTCTTGGGTTTAATAGGGGGAGGGGGGGGGCGGAGAGATTCGGGGTTGCATGGGTTAAATTGGGGGGGTTGGGGGGTGGATGGCACCCTTGGGTTAAATAATGGGGGGGGGTGTGTGTATGTGATTTGGGGGGGGATGAGGGGGGATGGGACCCCTGGGTTAAGTTGGGGAGAGGGGATTTGAGGGGGATGGGGCCCCTGGGTTAAATGAGGCGGGGGGGGGGGGGGGCTGGATGGGAACCTCTGGGTTAAATGGGGGGGGGGGGGGTGGCTGGTAGAGGGTGGCCAGGCCCCCCTGGGTTAAATAAGAGGGGGGGGGGGCTGGTGGTCCCAGACCGCCTTAGCTTACAGTGGGAGGGTCCTGGGAGGTCAGCTGGCCCCCCTACTTCCATTTGGGGGGGAGTTTTGGGGTCCCTGGCCTCCCCCCCCAAATTAAGGGGCTTGTGGCTCCCACCCCAGGGCGCTGGTGGGTGGCGCTGCTGCAGGATTACGCGTCAGCCGTGCGGGAAGCGGCACAAGACGCTCGGCGCCGTCCGGTGGCGGCGGCTGCAGCCCTGGCGGCGTTGGCGGGGAGCGAGCGCCTGCGCCCGCGCCGTCCCCAGCGCCGAATCCTTCGAGGCGGCCACGTTAGAAGCTTCCGGAACCCTCCTGCTCCTTTCGCCCGCCACGCGCAGCCCCAGCGCCGACCGGCACGTTCAGCGCCTCCTGCGGCGCCGCGAATCCGGCCGCTTACGTTACCGCAACTTGGTCTTCGCCGCCGTCGTCTACGAGGCCCCTCACGCCGCCGACGCCGCGTTGTATTCGGCTCAGTGCCGGCACCTCCAACCGCGCTGGCGGGATTGGCCGAGCCGCGTGCTGGACGTGGGGTTTTTGGGGCGCTGGTGGGTGCTGGCGGCGCGGCTGCGGGATTGCGACGTCAACGAGGAGGAATTCGCCGCGTTGCCCGAGCGGCTGCGCCAAATCCACCCCGAGCAGCTCCGCTCCCACCGCAACGAGAGCCGATACCTGGAGAAATTCCAGCCCGTGATCCTCAGCCCGGAGCAGATCCGGCAGGCCGAGAGCGAGGCGGCAGCGCCGCGAGCACGTGAACACGAGGGGATGGCGCATGCGGCTCGTTAGCGCCGCTAAACTCTCATTTAGGACTCCTGACGTCGTTAATTTTCCTTTGTAACTCGATAACGCGGCCAAATTCCCGAGGATTTACCCCAAACGGTAGCTGGGGGGGGGACAGGACGGCACCCCCGCGCCCCAATTACACCCACCCCTTCGTTGTGGTGTTTTATTAATTGCAGGTATTAAGGCTGCTCTTATTTCTGCTTAATTATCGACCAGGGGTTCGTTAGGGCTGGTACGTTGGATCGTCTCGTTATCGATCAGCCCTTCGTTAAGGCATTGACGTGTCCAACCCCCTGGGGATTAATTATCACGAGGCGACGGCTCCCGCCGCGATATTTAATTAATCGATTTATCCGGCGTTATAGCGATTTGATATCGCGGCTTTTACCGGCGTTGCCGTGGAGACGGTGCTGACGAACCAGCATCGTTAAACCTTCATTTCCTTTGGCAATTAAGCCCCGCTGGGAATGCTGAGACACGCACGCGTCTCTGCCTGAATTAATGACACTGCCAGGAGATGCTAATTAGCACCGGTGCCTGCCGGTTCGTTACTTGGCCATAATTATCATGCTTTCTGCCCCCAAATCCCTGATTTCTGCCTTGCAGGTTGGAATTCTTTAAAAAAAGTGAAGTTTGTGCCTTTTTCTCCCCTTGAATCCCTTGCTCTTGGCCTACATGCACCTCTGGTTCTTTGGTTTTTTCCCCCATTTCCCACTTTTCCCTTTCATTTCCCCCCATATTTTCCTCCATTTCCACGTTTTCCATAATTCTCGCCATTTCCCCATTATTTTTGTCCCATTCTTCCTTATTTCCCCCTCATTTTCTCCCATTTTTCCTAACTTCGCCTCAATTTTATTTTTCATTTCTCTCCAAGCTTTCCCATTGTCCCTAATTTTTCACCATTTCCCACTTTCCCCTCTTGTTTCTCCCTATTTTTACCTCAATGTCCACATTTTTTCCTGTTTTAACTCCTTTCCCCCATTTTTATTTCCTCCTCCTTCCTGATTTTTTGGCCGTTCCTTCTAATTTTGCCATTCATTTTCCCGTTTTTCTGCATTTTCCTCCCACTTTCCATTATTTTCCCCCATTTTCTCTAAATTTTCCCATTCTCACTCAGTTTTCCTATTTTCCCTAGTTTTTCTTGTATTTTCTCCTTTTATTTCCCTATTTTTTCCTCATATTTCCCTATTTTTTCCTCACATTTCCCTATTTCTCCTCATATTTCCCTGTTTTTCCTCATATTTCCCCTATTTTCTCATTTTTATACTGATTTCTCCTCATTTTTCTTTACTTTTCCGATTTCCCCTCGTTTCCCCATTTTTCCTCATTTCTTCCCCATTTCCTCACATTTTTCCCATTCTGTCTCCATTTTCCCTATTTTATCATATTTTCCTTGGGTTTTTTTGTTATTTTTTCCTTTATTTTCCCTCTTTTTTCATTATTTTTCCTTCATTTTTCATTATTTTCCTCATTTTTCATGATTTTCCCTCCTGTTATCCCATTTCCCCCATTTCCTCTCGTTTTTTCTCCTTTCCCACTTTTTCTCCGTTTCCCTATTTTTTCCTCACATTTTCCGTATTTATTCTCATTTTTTCTCCTTTTCCACTTTGTTTTCTCATTTTCTCTATTTTTTCCTCACACTTTCCCTGATTATTCTCATTTTTTTCTGATTTTCCCGCATTTTTCATTATTTTCCCCTCACTTTCTCCCATTTCCCTCCCCTTTTTCCTCATTTTTCCCCATTTTCCCTCCTTTTACCCAACCTCTCTCTCCTTTTTTCCCTGTTTTTCCCTGTTTTTCCCTGTTTTTCCCTCATATCTTTCCTGGTTTCCCTCATTTTCTCCCCTCGCGGCGGGCGGGGACCCCGAACTCGCGCGAATTCGACCCTTTCCTCCCCTCCTCCCGCCGCAGTGTCGCCCTCACCGCGCATGCGCGCGCGGCCACCGCGCACTCCCGCCCCCCCCCTCCCATTTTCCCGACACCTCATTGGCTGCGGCGGGAGGGCAACGCGCGCCGATTGGCTGCGAGCGCGGGAGACGGACAGGTGAATGGTGGGAGGGGAGGGAGAACACACACCGCTCTCCCATTGGCCGGCGAGCCGCGAGCGGGGCGGAGCTTGAGCGGCCTCCGTCTGTTCTGATTGGCTAGTAGGACTCGGGGGGGCGGGGCCTCTGCCGGGAGCGCTGCTGCTGGTTGGCTGGAGGGGGAAGAAGGCGCGGGGGCGCGCGGCGCTGCTGCTGCGGGATCGGGAGCGCGCGCGGCTCCGTCGCTCCCTCAAGCGGCGGCGGCTCCGGCTCCTTTGTTCCCGGCGGGGACGGGGCCGCCCGGCGGGGATGGACCCGGGCAGCATCTCCTCGGGAGGTGAGGCGGGGTGGTGGTGGTGGTGGTGGGGGGACTGGGAGTCGCGGGGGCCTCCGCCGGGGAACGGAGCGAGGCAGCGGGGCGGCTACGGCGGCCCGGGAGGGACACGGGAGCTCGGGGCCGCCGGACGCGCTGCCCATTGTTCCAGCCTTTGGCGGGGGGGGGGGGGGGGGGGAGGAGGGTCAAGCTGCATCAGTTTGTGTCCCCTCCTTTTCCGTCCCCCCCCCCCCCCCACTTTAGTCGTCCCCGCCTTTTTCGTCCCCCCACTTTGGTCCCCCCTCTTTTTTCGCCCCCCTCTTTTTTCATCCCCCCTTCAGTCCCCCCCATCTCCCACCCCCTTTAGCCCCCCCATTTCTCCCTCACGCGCTGTGGGGAGGGGGGTCAGGGCCGCCTCACTGCGCCCCCCCCCCAAAAAAAAAAAAAACAACCCAGTGGGGGCTGCTTCTCCCCCTCTTTTCCACCTCCCCCCCCCCCCCCCCCAATTTGTGGGGAAGGGCCCCCCCAATCCCATCCTCCTCATTCTCTTTGTCCTTTTGTCCCTCCTCCCTGCCCCCCCCCCCCCTTAAAGCCAGGACCCCCCTATCCTCTTCCCATTTTATTCCCCCCCTCCTCGATTTTTGGGGGTCTGGCGTCCTCGTTTCCCTCCATCCCATCCCCCCCCCCCCCCCCTTTAATTAATGAATTAATGAACCTTTTTGGGGGGCGGGGGTGTCCGTTTGGATCCTTCAGGAATTGGGGGGGGATTGCTGTGGAAATGTGAGTTGGGATCGGATTGTGGGGGGCTTGTCCCCCTCTTTGGGGGCCATTTTGGGGTCCCTGTGGAGGTGTCTGGGATCGCTTTTGGGGTCCCCTTGGGGCTCTCGGGGGGGGGCTTTTGGGGGTCCTTCAGAGCTGTATGGGGGGGCATTTTGGGGTCCCCTTGGGGCTCTCGGGGGGGGGCTTTTGGGGGTCCTTCAGAGCTGTATGGGGGGGCATTTTGGGGTCCCCTTGGGGCTCTCGGGGGGGGGCTTTTGGGGGTCCTTCAGAGCTGTATGGGGGGGCATTTTGGGGTCCCTTTGGGGCTCTTGGGGGGCCTTTTGGGGGTCCTTCAGAGCTGTATGGGGGGCCATTTTGGGGTCCCTTTGGGGCTCTTGGGGGGCCTTTTGGGGGTCCTTCAGAGCTGTATGGGGGGGCATTTTGGGGTTCCCTTGGGGCCCTCAGGGAGGCCTTTTGGGGGTCCTTCAGAGCTGTATGGGGGGGCATTTTGGGGTCCCTTTGGGGCTCTTGGGGGGCCTTTTGGGGGTCCTTCAGAGCTGTATGGGGGGCCATTTTGGGGTCCCTTTGGGGCTCTTGGGGGGCCTTTTGGGGGTCCTTCAGAGCTGTATGGGGGAGCATTTTGGGGTCCCCTTGGGGCTCTCGGGGGGGGGCTTTTGGGGGTCCTTCAGAGCTGTATGGGGGGGCCATTTTGGGGTCCCTTTGGGGCTCTCGGGAGGGGCCTTTTGGGGTTCCCTCAGGGCTTTTAGGGATTCCTTTTGAGGTCCCTCTGGGAGTCTTGGAGGGATCTCTTTTGGGGTCCCTTTTGGGGGTCCCCTCAGGGCTGTTGGAGAGTCACTTTGGGGGTCACCTCGGAGTTTTCAAGGGGTCTTTTTTGGGGTTCCTTTCAGGCTCCTTCAGAGCTGTTGGGGGGTCCATTTTAAGGGTTCCTTTTAGGGTCCCCTCGGGGCTGTCGGGGATCCCTTTTGGGGGGTCCCCTTGGGGTTCTCAAGGGGTTCCTTTTGGGGGGTCCTTTTGGGGTCCCTCAGGGCTGTTAGAGGGTCCTTTTGGGGGTTCCTTTTGAGGATCCCTGTGGGGCTTTTGAGAGGGTCCCTTTTGGGGGGTCCTTTTGGGGTCCCTCAAGGCTGTTAGAGGGTCCTTTTGGGGGTTCCTTTTGAGGATCCCTGTGGGGCTTTTGAGAGGGTCCCTTTTGGGGGTCCCTTTTGGGGTCCCTCAGGGTTGTTAGAGGGTCCTTTTGGGGGTTCCTTTTGAGGATCCCTGTGGGGCTTTTGAGAGGGTCCCTTTTGGGGGGTCCTTTTGGGGTCTCTCAGGGCTGTTAGAGGGTCCCTTTTGGGGGTCCCTTTTGGGGTCCCTCAGGGTTGTTAGAGGGTCCTTTTGGGGGTTCCTTTTGAGGATCCCTGTGGGGCTTTTGAGAGGGTCCTTTTGGGGGGTCCCTTTTGGGGTCCCTCAGGGCTGTTAGAGGGTCCTTTTGGGGGTTCCTTTTGAGGATCCCTGTGGGACTTTTGAGAGGGTCCCTTTTGGGGGGTCCTTTTGGGGTCCCTCAGGGTTGTTAGAAGGTCCTTTTGGGGGTTCCTTTTTAGGATCCCTGTGGGACTTTTGAGAGGGTCCCTTTGGGGGGTCCTTTTGGGGTCCCTCAGGGTTGTTAGAGGGTCCTTTTGGGGGTTCCTTTTGAGGATCCCTGTGGGGCTTTTGAGAGGGTCCCTTTTGGGGGGTCCTTTTGGGGTCTCTCAGGGCTGTTAGAGGGTCCTTTTGGGGGTCCCTTTTGGGGTCCCTCAGGGTTGTTAGAGGGTCCTTTTGGGGGTTCCTTTTGAGGATCCCAGTGGGGCTTTTGAGAGGGTCCCTTTTGGGGGTCCCTTTTGGGGTCCCTCAGGGTTGTTAGAGGGTCCTTTTGGGGGTTCCTTTTGAGGATCCCAGTGGGGCTTTTGAGAGGGTCCCTTTGGGGGGTCCTTTTGGGGTCCCTCAGGGCTCTCCGAGGCTCCTTTTGGGGTCCCTTTGGGGCTGTTGGGGGTCCCTTTTGGGGGTCCCTCGGAGGGCTTGGTTTCCGCTCCCCAATCCTCCCCCTTTTCCCACTGCCGCGCTAAAGCCGCGGGAATCGCGGAGCCTCATTGATTCCTTCTATAAATCCCTGGATTTAGGGATAAGCATTCCTGAATTCATCCCCCGCAGCGCTCAGACCTTTTGGGGTGAAAAACAGTGTTTTCTGGTGCAAACGGAGTAAGATTTTCGGCTCTTCCCACGACATTTTATGCAGCCTGGGAGCATTTTTCCCTATTTTTCCTTTTTTTTTTCCCCCAGTCCGTGCTTCTGCTGGAGCCGCTCCGGCATCACAGGGAGCCCGTTCGGATCATTCCCGTTTTCCTCCTTGGAAAATCCGAGCCTGAAGGATGTTGAGGGGGGGTAATTAAGGGATTTGCGCAGCTGCCGCTTAAAATTAACGAGCTGCGAGGCGCTAACGAAGCAGCGGGCAGGGGCCTCTTCCGTTCCCCCTTCCGGAAAGTTTGGAAAAGCTTCCAAATCCCGAAACTGGAGAGAAGGAACCTAAGGGTTGAGTTGCCCGGCGATGATTTGAACGGAGCTTGGGATCAAAACCACTCAGATTTTTGGGAAACTGCTGAATTTTTCCCTGCAGCCGGGCTCTTCCCGTTAGGAAAAACGTGCTGGAACGGCTCAGAAATGGGAAAACCTGGGAAAAGGCTGGGATTGACTCCAGGAAGCTGTTTGCCTCCTGCAATCAGGGATTAACGGCGATTCCGAGGCTGGAATCTAGTTTTTCCTTCCAAAAAAACCAAGCTACGACCCCAAAAAAGGAACTGAGTTTTGGCTCGGGAGTGCGCGGAATCCCAGTTGTCGGATAATGGAGGTTAATTCTTAATTAATTGATCGTCGGGGATTTAGGGAATGGCAGTGGTGGATGACACCGGGCTGGGGCTTTCTCCATCCCAAAAATCCAGACCTGGGAAGGGAGATGGGGAGCAGAACACTTTGATTCGTAGGGATAACGGGGGGTAGGATGCCCCGATCCGTGTGGATAACGCCCTTCTCTGAGACGGGATAACACGGAGAGAAGCATCCTTTTCCGCCCCTCGGATAATGCCGGGTGCCGACTAATTCCCGGTTCTCCCTCTCTGCAGCATTCCGATAGAAGCTCCGTGTGCCGAGCGGGGTTGGAGAACTCCATGCCCGTAGGTAGGTGCTTGGATTTTGAGTTTCTCCCGCGAGACACAGCCCCGTGGGAATACTGGGAATACTGGGAATACTGGGAACTGGCTGGAGGCCAAGTGGTGTCCCCAGGGCTCCGTGCTGGGGCCTGTCCAAGGTCTTCATCAACGACCTGGATGAAGGCACCGAGGGCACCCCGAGCGAGTTTGGGGGGGACCCGGAGCTGGGTGGATCTGCTGGAGGGTTTGAGGTTCTCCAGAGGGATCGGAGCCGGTTGGATCCCTGGGCTGAGACCGAGGGGCTGAGGTTTGAGCAGGAGCTTGGGGCACAAGAACCCTGGGCAGCTCCAGGCGAGGAGAAGTGTGGCTGGAAAGTGCCTGGAGGAGAAGGACCTGGGGGTGTTGGTTGGACAGGAGCCAGCAGGGGCCCAGGGGGCCGAGAAGGCCAAGGGCATCTGGGCTCGGAGCAGCCCCGGCGTGGCCAGCAGGGCCAGGGAGGTTCTTCTCCCTTGGACTCTGGGGAGACCCAACCTCGAATCCTGGGCCCCAAGAAGAACCTTGAGGTCCTGGAGCCTCCAGGGAAGAGAGCGGAGCTGGGGAGGGGGCTGGAGAAGAAGAGGAGCGGCTGAGAGAGCTGGGGGGGTTCAGCCTGGAGAAGAGGAGCCTGAGGGGAGACCTCGTTGCTCTTTCCCTGCGAGGAGCTGGTGGAGAGGAGGGAGCTGGGCTCTTCTCCCAAGGGACGGGGGACAGGACGAGAGGGAACGGCCTCCAGCTCCACCAGGATGGACTCCAGGATGGAATATTTCCTGGAATTGGGCCCTGGAAGAGGGAGGGGGTTGAGTCCCCTTCCCTGCGGGGTTTGAGGGGCGGGTGGACGAGGTGCCGAGGGACGCGGGTCAGTGATCGATGGAGACGCTTGGACTCCATGATCCGCTGGGTCCTTCCCAACCTGGGGATTCTCTGTTTCTATGAAATTCCTGCTGGGAAGAGGCAGTGCTGGGCCAGACCCGCATCTCCGGCAGTGCCGGAGGACTCCAAACCTCTGTTTTTAATGGAAAAGCACTCCCCGCTCCAGTAGAACCGCAGGAATTGTGCGGCTGCTTTAGGGATTCTCCTGGAAAAGCCAGGGCTGGAGCATCCCTCCATTCCTTCCGGAGCAGCTTCGTTAGTCCTGGCTCCCTCGTTAGCTTTAGTGGGGAGCGGAGGCAACAGCGCCTGCCGCTTCCCAGGGGGTGGAAGGAGAAAGATTCCTGAGGGCTGGAAGGACTCAACTGATGGGATAAAAAAATTCCTTACCTTCCACCGGGGCGCCTGGCTCCTCCGATCCCGCTGCTGGATCTGGAGGCTCTGGAGCCACCGGGGCTGAGTTTTCCTGGTTCCCTGGTGGAGCCTCACACCCCGAAACTGCGGAAAAGGAAAGAAAACAGCATTCCCGTTGCCTTCCCGTGGCTTTTTGAGCCTGCGAACACCCAGCTCTGCAGGTCCCTTCGGAAGTGGCGAGCGGTGTGAGGATCCGATCATCTTTTCTCTGGAATCTGGGGATTTGAAGCCTGTGGAGCCGCAGCCTTTTCCTTTGGTGGGAAAGGATTATCCCTGTGTTCTTGGGAAGCTGCTCCAAGGGCAGGATCAGCTGGGAAACAGGCATCTCCATCCTCTTTGAACACTAACAGACATCGGAATAGATGAAGGCTCTTCCCATTCGCCTTTTAGGATGCTTCCTACCTCTTGCTTGAGGTATTTTGGGAAGTTCCCCTCCCTCCCGTCCCAGGAATCGCTGCCGTTTTGCTCCAATCTGGGTTTTCCAGTAGGGAAAGAGCGTGAACTTTGAGGATCTGGGTTTTCCAGTGGGGAAAGAGCGTGAACTTTGAGGATCTGGGTTTTCCAGTAGGGAATCGAGCGTGAACTTTGAGGATCTGGGTTTTCCAGTGGGGAATCGAGCGTGAACTTTGAGGATCTGGGTTTTCCAGTAGGGAAAGAGCGTGAACTTTGAGGATCTGGGTTTTCCAGTAGGGAAAGAGCGTGAACTTTGAGGATCTGGGTTTTCCAGTAGGGAATCGAGCGTGAACTTTGAGGATCTGGGTTTTCCAGTAGGGAAACGAGCGTGAACTTTGAGTATCTGGGTTTTCCAGTAGGGAATCGAGCGTGAACTTTGAGGATCTGGGTTTTCCAGTAGGGAAAGAGCGTGAACTTTGAGGATCTGGGTTTTCCAGTAGGGAATCGAGTGTGAACTTTGAGGATCTGGGTTTTCCAGTAGGGAAACGAGCGTGAACTTTGAGGATCTGGGTTTTCCAGTAGGGAAACGAGCGTGAACTTTGAGGATCTGGGTTTTCCAGTAGGGAAACGAGCATGAACTTTGAGGATCTGGGTTTTCCAGTAGGGAAACGAGCGTGAACTTTGAGGATCTGGGTTTTCCAGTAGGGAAACAAGCGTGAACTTTGAGGATCTGGGTTTTCCAGTGGGGAAAGAGCGTGAACTTTGAGGATCTGGGTTTTCCAGTAGGGAATCGAGCGTGAACTTTGAGGATCTGGGTTTTCCAGTAGGGAATCGAGCGTGAACTTTGAGGATCTGGGTTTTCCAGTGGAGAAACGAGCGTGAACTTTGAGGATCTGGGTTTTCCAGTGGGGAAAGAGCGTGAACTTTGAGGATCTGGGTTTTCCAGTAGGGAAAGAGCGTGAACTTTGAGGATCTGGGTTTTCCAGTAGGGAATCGAGCGTGAACTTTGAGGATCTGGGTTTTCCAGTAGGGAAACGAGCGTGAACTTTGAGGATCTGGGTTTTCCAGTGGGGAAACGAGCGTGAACTTTGAGGATCTGGGTTTTCCAGTAGGGAAACGAGCATGAACTTTGAGGATCTGGGTTTTCCAGTAGGGAAACGAGCGTGAACTTTGAGGATCTGGGTTTTCCAGTAGGGAAACAAGCGTGAACTTTGAGGATCTGGGTTTTCCAGTAGGGAAACAAGCGTGAACTTTGAGGATCTGGGTTTTCCAGTGGGGAAACGAGCGTGAACTTTGAGGATCTGGGTTTTCCAGTAGGGAAACGAGCGTGAACTTTGAGGATCTGGGTTTTCCAGTGGAGAAACGAGCGTGAACTTTGAGGCCACCTACTTTTTCACAGCCCCACGGATCCTTAAGATCACAGAATCCGTTGGTTTGGTGCTTCGGATGGATTGGGATGAGGGGAAAGGGGGAAGTTAGAGGCGTGTTTTGGTTCCCAGCAGCCACTTGGTAGCTCCGCGTGGTAAAATCCCGAGTGTCTGAATTCTCCTGGCTCCGGGGGATCCGAAAGCTCCTGCGGTCGGAGCTCCGATCGTTCCTTCCGCGGTGGGTTTGTGGGAAGCGCTCGGCTCCCTCGTATTTGCCAACAGGGAGGGGAGCGGGGAAACACCCGGAACCACTAATTGCTGGAAGAAACCGGGATGAAACATTGAGTGGCTCCCGGCTGGAGAGGCTTCGGAAGTGGCTCAGCGAGGGATCGCCTGCCCTGTGCTCGTTAGGAACATGTTAACAGTGATTCCTCCGGGTATCCGTATTCCCGGTGTCCGTGATTCCAGCCCCGCAGCCTCTGGAATCCCCTGGGAATGTCTCATCCGTATTTCACATCCCGTCTCCCTGGGTTCGGTTGCTGCACCGCGAGAGGATCCTTTGGCTCTGGAGCAAAGGAGGATTTTCTTTCGGAGCGATCCAGGTTGTGTCGATCCATCCAGATTGCTCCGAGGAGCCCCCAGCGCCTCCCAGTTCTGTACTGGAAGCAAACTGGTGTGCTCCCTCCTGTCCCTCTTCGCCCTTGTGGCCCCGACGGGTCCTGCCCTCGTTGTTCGGAATGATGGGGCCGAACGGGACCTGCTCCCGCTGGGAATCCCTCGAGGGACAAACCTCATGGAAATGGGAAACGGGGAAAATCTGGTGCTCACCACGTGGATCCGTTGGGTTTCGGGTTGTCCTCACTATTCCCGAAGCAAACTCCACGTGGGATGGATCCTGCAGCGGGACCGGAGGACGGAGCTGGGGTTCTTCGCCCTCTCAGCCGGTTGGCCACGATCCCAAATCCAAACCCAAAGCTGGGAGAGGCCTCCGGTTCCTGGAGCAGCTCCTGTCCCGTCTCTGAGGTAACCGGGAGTCGTTTGCTCCGATGACTCCGAGTGTTTTTCCCCACCAATTATCCGTGAAACCAGATTGAGGGAGCGTTTTGGTTCTGGATGCTTCCTTGCTTGGGATATTTGGGTTTAATCCACATCACGCAAGCGCTGAGCCAGCTCAGGGCAACTTCAAATTGTTTTCAGCATCCAAAAAAAACCCACTCTTGGAAGCGGAATAAAACCACTTCGGTGGATAAAACGCTTCCTGGGTCACAGTGTGCGGCCTGAATCCCGGGAATAGCCGTGAGGATCTGGATTCAAGCGAGCTGGTTGTTCCCGAGGCCTCCGGCTTGGCCGCACCAGGATGGTTCCGGCGCTTTGGGTCTGGACTGGGACCGATGCTGCTTGAGATCTTCATCGATGATCTAGACAGCGAGATCGAGGGCACCCTGGGCACGTTTGGGGGTGACACCGAGCTGAGCGGAGCGGTCGTCGCATCGGAAGGATCCAGAGGGGCCTTGGAGAGACTGGAAAAAGTGGGTCTGGGAGAACATCACGAGGTTCTGCGAGGCCAAGGTCCTGCGCTTGGGTCCAGAACCAGCCCCAGGGAGGTCCCAAGCCTTTCATCCTGGGCCCAGAAAGCCCCTCCAGAGCTCCGGGACGGGACGCTGGTCCCTCCGGGGCTCTGGAAAATATTCCCTGTCCTGGGAATTGCTTTTATCGAAGAGAGAAAACCGTTTGTGGAGTCGTTGAAGGAAACAAGAGGCCAAGATTGTGCGAGGACGGGATGTGATCCAGAGGGACCTGGAGAGGCTGGAGATGGGGTTGGGGAACATCATGAGGTTCTGCAAGACCAAGATCCTACCCCTGGGTCGGGGTTGGAATCCCCAGTTGGAATCCAGGCTGGGGGACGATGATGGGATTGGGAGCAGCGTGAGGAGAAGGATTTGGGGGGCTGGAGGAGGAGAAGCTCGACAGGAGCCGGTAACCACGTCCTGGGCTGCATCAGGAGCGTGGGCAGCAGGGCCAGGGAGGGGCTCCTGCCCCTCTGCTCCTCTCTCCTCAGCTGGAGGGTTGGATCCAGCTCCGGAATCCTCCCCAGAAGGAGGAGATGGAGCTGCTGGAAGGGGCCCAGAGGAGGCTCCAAGGAGGAGGCGAGGGCTGGAGCAGCTCCCGTGCGAGGCCAGGCTGGGAGAGTCGGGCTTGTGCGGCCTGGAGAGGAGAAGGCTGCGAGGAGACCGCCGAGCAGCTTCCAGCACCTGCAGGGGCTCCAGGAAAGCCGGGGAGGGGCTGTTTGCAAAGGCCTGGAGGGACGGGACGAGGGCAACTGGGAGAAACCGGAGAGGGGCCGGGTTAGACTGGGCGGGAGGAGGAACTTCTTCCTGAGGAGAACCTGGTCCAGGTTGCCCAGAGCAGAGGGGGCTGCTCCATCCCTGGAGGCTCCAAGGCCAGGCTGGATGGGGCTTGGAGCCCCGGATCCCGTGGGAGGGATGGGCTTGGAGATCCTTTCCAACCCAAACCATTCTATGTTTTCTGCTTTTCCTAATCCCAATTTCTTTTTCCGTCCTCGGCTCCGCGGCTTTTCCAGGAGCGCCGGGGGTAGCTGTGGCCGCGCGGAGCCCTTTGACGCCCGGACCCGTCTCGTGGCACCCGCTGTGACCATGTCGACTCCGGATCCTCCGCTGGGTGGGACGCCGCGGCCAGGGCCGTCTCCAGGCCCGGGCCCCTCGCCGGGAGCGATGCTGGGACCCAGCCCCGGCCCCTCGCCCGGTTCCGCTCACGGCATGATGGGCCCCAGCCCCGGGCCGCCCTCGGCCGGGCACCCGCTGCCGCCCCAGCCGCCCGGCGCCTACGCTCAGGACAACCTGCACCAGATGCACAAGGTGAGAGGCTTGGGAATGCTGGGAAAGCACTCCAGGAACGGCCACCCGCTTCCCTAGGACCCGCAGAACCGGCTCCGTGGCTTCGTTTCCCTCTCGGTTGATTTTCCGGCTGCTCCAGGCAGCGGGGAAGGGTTTGGAGATGGGTTGATGCCTTTTTCTTAGAAGGACTCGGCATCGTTCCCGTCTCCTGCTCAATTCAGACCACGAGCCGGGATGGAGAAGCTCAATCCCTCAACAGGGTTGGAGCTGAAATGTTTGATTAACCTTTCTCTTCTTGGAAATGTGGAAAACGTGGCTCTGTGGGACCCACAAAACCAGCTCGGTGGCTTCATTTCCCTCTCGGTTGATTTTCCGGCTGCTCCAGGCAGCGGGGAAGGGTTTGGAGACGGGTTGATGCCTTTTTCTTAGAAGGATTCGGCATCGTTCCCGTCTCCTGCTCGCTTCAGCCCACGAGCCGGGATGGAGAAGCTCAATCCCTCAACAGGGACGGAGCTGAAATGTTTGATTAACGTTTCTTGTCTTGGAAATGTGGAAAACGAGGCTCTGTGGGACCCACAAAACCAGCTCGGTGGCTTCATTTCCCTCTTGGTTGATTTTCCGGTTTCTCCAGGCAGCGGGGAAGGGTTTGGAGACGGGTTGATGCCTTTTTCTTAGAAGGATTCGGCATCGTTCCCGTCTCCTGCTCGCTTCAGCCCACGGGCCGGGATGGAGAAGCTCAATCCCTCAACAGGGACGGAGCTGAAATGTTTGA
Source organism: Clamator glandarius (assembly GCA_033459285.1). Lineage (NCBI taxonomy): Eukaryota > Metazoa > Chordata > Aves > Cuculiformes > Cuculidae > Clamator > Clamator glandarius. Next base: position 56,576 of record JAUNZM010001038.1, on the reverse strand, counting down.
TTAACGTTTCTTGTCTTGGAAATGTGGAAAACGAGGCTCTGTGGGACCCACAAAACCAGCTTGGTGGCTTCGTTTCCCTCTCGATTGATTTTCCGGTTTCTCCAGGCAGCGGGAAAGGGTTTGGAGATGGGTTGATGCCTTTTTCTTAGAAGGATTCGGCATCGTTCCCGTCTCCTGCTCGCTTCAGCCCACGAGCCGGGATGGAGAAGCTCAATCCCTCAACAGGGTTGGAGATTAAATGTTTGATTAACCTTTCTCTTCTTGGAAACGTGGAAAACGTGGCTCTGTGGGACCCACAAAACCAGCTCGGTGGCTTCATTTCCCTCTCGGTTGATTTTCCGGCTGCTCCAGGCAGCGGGGAAGGGTTTGGAGATGGGTTGATGCCTTTTTCTTAGAAGGATTCGGCATCGTTCCCGTCTCCTGCTCGCTTCAGCCCACGAGCCGGGATGGAGAAGCCTCCTTTTCCTCACCTTTTCCATCCAATCTGGAGTTTTTCCGATTGTCTTCAGCGCATTTGCTGGAAGACGTGGGATAAAACCCCTCCAGCCAAGCTTTTCAGTGGATTGAAATCTCATTCCAAGTCCCCTTGTGCCGATTCCCTTTTGATGCCGGCGGGTTTCCTGGGAAATCGGGGTGGTTGGCGGCGTCCGGGCACGCGCGAGGGAATCCTCACAGCCAACCGAGAGTCCTCGGTGCCTTCGGAGTGTGACATTCCGCTCTCTGGGAACATCGTCACCACCTCCTTGACCCTGAACTCTTGCTTTTCCCGCCCCAGCCCATGGATTCCATGCACGAGAAGGGAATTTCCGACGATCCCCGCTACAGCCAGATGAAAGGGATGGGGATGCGGCCTGGAGGGCACGCGGGAATGGGGCCTCCTCCGAGCCCCATGGATCAGCACTCCCAAGGTTGGTTCTTTTAGGAAAACCGAGTCTTATTTTCACAGGAATGGGGCTGCGGAACGATTCAGTGCTCCCAGAGCTGCTCTTTGCTTCCCTCTCCCGTTTTAGCCTCGAGCCTGGAGAGGAGAACGACCTCCTGGGTGGAAAACTGCTTGGCTGGAGGGTCCAGAGAGTGGTGGGAGATGGAGTTAAATCCAGCTGGAGGCCAGTTCCAAGGGGTGTCCCCAGGGCTCCGTGCTGGGGCCTGTTCAAGGTCTTCATCAACGACCTGGATGAAGGCACCGAGGGCACCCTGAGCGAGTTTGGGGGGGACACGGAGCTGGGAGGATCTGCTGGAGGGTTTGAGGTTCTCCAGAGGGATCGGAGCCGGTTGGATCCCTGGGCTGAGACCGAGGGGCTGAGGTTTGAGCAGGAGCTTGGGGCACAAGAACCCTGGGCAGCTCCAGGCGAGGAGAAGCGTGGCTGGAAAGTGCCTGGAGGAGAAGGACCTGGGGGTGTTGGTTGGACAGGAGCCAGCAGGGGCCCAGGGGGCCGAGAAGGCCAAGGGCATCTGGGCTCGGAGCAGCCCCGGCGTGGCCAGCAGGGCCAGGGAGGTTCTTCTCCCTTGGCCTCTGGGGAGACCCAACCTCGAATCCTGGGCCCCAAGAAGAACCTTGAGGTCCTGGAGCCTCCAGGGAAGAGAGCGGAGCTGGGGAGGGGGCTGGAGAAGAAGAGGAGCGGCTGAGAGAGCTGGGGGGGTTCAGCCTGGAGAAGAGGAGCCTGAGGGGAGACCTCGTTGCTCTTTCCCTGCGAGGAGCTGGTGGAGAGGAGGGAGCTGGGCTCTTCTCCCAAGGGCCAGGGGACAGGACGAGAGGGAACGGCCTCCAGCTCCACCAGGATGGACTCCAGGATGGAATATTTCCTGGAATTGGGCCCTGGAAGAGGGAGGGGGTTGAGTCCCCTTCCCTGCGGGGTTTGAGGGGCGGGTGGACGAGGTGCCGAGGGACGTGGGTCAATGATTGATGGGGACGGTTGGACTCCATGATCCGCTGGGTGTTTTCCAGCCTGGTGATTCCGATTCTAACGGCTTCTCTCCCTCCAGGTTACCCTTCTCCGCTCGGCGGCTCCGAACACGCCTCGAGCCCCGTGCCGGCTAACGGTCCGTCCTCCGGCGCTCCCATGTCCTCGGGTCCCTTGGACGGCTCCGACCCGCAGGCGCTGGGGCAGCAGAACCGGGGTCCGACCCCCTTCAACCAGAACCAGCTGCACCAGCTGCGAGCCCAGATCATGGCCTACAAGATGCTGGCCCGCGGGCAACCGCTTCCCGACCACCTGCAGATGGCCGTGCAGGGCAAGCGGCCGCTGCCCGGGATGCAGCAGCAAATGCCGACGCTACCTCCGCCTTCCGTCTCCGGGACGGGACCCGTGCAGGGACCAGTGCAAGGGCCTGGACCGGGACCAACGCCTCCAAACTACAACAGACCTCATGGTGAGTCCTTCCCTGTGCCGGCGGCGGCGCCATGCGGCAGCTTCCAGAGGGACGAGGCTCTTTCCAGAGCCTCAGGACCACTTCCAGAGGGATGAGGCTCTTTCCAGAGGGACGAGGCTCTTTCCAGAGGGACGGGGCAACTTCCAGAGGGACGGGGCAACTTCCAGAGGGACGAGGCTCTTTCCAGAGGGACGGGGCAACTTCCAGAGGGACGGGGCAACTTCCAGAGGGACGAGGCTCTTTCCAGAGGGACGGGGCAACTTCCAGAGGGACGGGGCAACTTCCAGAGGGACGAGGCTCTTTCCAGAGGGACGAGGCTCTTTCCAGAGGGTCGAGGCTCTTTCCAGAGGGACAGGGCAACTTCCAGAGGGACGAGGCTCTTTCCAGAGCCTCAGGACCACTTCCAGAGGGACGAGGCTCTTTCCAGAGGGACGAGGCTCTTTCCAGAGGGTCGAGGCTCTTTCCAGAGGGACGGGGCAACTTCCAGAGGGACGAGGCTCTTTCCAGAGGGACGAGGCTCTTTCCAGAGGGACGGGGCAACTTCCAGAGGGACGAGGCTCTTTCCAGAGGGACGAGGCTCTTTCCAGAGGGACGAGGCTCTTTCCAGAGGGTCGAGGCTCTTTCCAGAGGGACGGGGCAACTTCCAGAGGGACGGGGCAACTTCCAGAGGGACGAGGCTCTTTCCAGAGGGACGAGGCTCTATCCAGAGGGACGGGGCAACTTCCAGAGGGACGGGGCAACTTCCAGAGGGACGAGGCTCTTTCCAGAGGGACGAGGCTCTTTCCAGAGGGACGAGGCTCTTTCCAGAGGGTCGAGGCTCTTTCCAGAGGGACGGGGCAACTTCCAGAGGGACGGGGCAACTTCCAGAGGGACGAGGCTCTTTCCAGAGGGACGAGGCTCTATCCAGAGGGACGGGGCAACTTCCAGAGGGACAGGGCAACTTCCAGAGGGATGAGGCTCTTTCCAGAGGGACGAGGCTCTATCCAGAGGGACGGGGCAACTTCCAGAGGGACGGGGCAACTTCCAGAGGGACGGGGCAACTTCCAGAGGGACGGGGCAACTTCCAGAGGGACGGGGCAACTTCCAGAGGGACAGGGCAACTTCCAGAGGGATGAGGCTCATTCCAGAGCCTCAGGACCACTACCAGAGGAACGAGGCTCTTTCCAGAGGGACGAGGCTCTATCCAGAGGGACGGGGCAACTTCCAGAGGGACGAGGCTCTTTCCAGAGGGACGAGGCTCTTTCCAGAGGGACGAGGCTCTATCCAGAGGGACGGGGCAACTTCCAGAGGGACGGGGCAACTTCCAGAGGGACGAGGCTCTTTCCAGAGGGACGAGGCTCTTTCCAGAGGGACGAGGCTCTATCCAGAGGGACGGGGCAACTTCCAGAGGGACGGGGCAACTTCCAGAGGGACGAGGCTCTTTCCAGAGGGACGAGGCTCTTTCCAGAGGAACAAGGCTCTTTCCAGAGGGACGAGGCTCTATCCAGAGGGACGGGGCAACTTCCAGAGGGACGGGGCAACTTCCAGAGGGACGGGGCAACTTCCAGAGGGACGAGGCTCTTTCCAGAGCCTCAGGACCACTTCCAGAGGGACGAGGCTCTTTCCAGAGGGACGAGGCTCTTTCCAGAGGGTCGAGGCTCCTTCCAGAGGGACCGGGCAACTTCCAGAGGGACGAGGCTCTTTCCAGAGGGACGAGGCTCTATCCAGAGGGACGGGGCAACTTCCAGAGGGACAGGGCAACTTCCAGAGGGACAGGGCAACTTCCAGAGGGATGAGGCTCTTTCCAGAGGGACGAGGCTCTTTCCAGAGGGTCGAGGCTCTTTCCAGAGGGACGGGGCAACTTCCAGAGGGACGAGGCTCTTTCCAGAGGGACGAGGCTCTATCCAGAGGGACGGGGCAACTTCCAGAGGGACGGGGCAACTTCCAGAGGGACAGGGCAACTTCCAGAGGGATGAGGCTCATTCCAGAGCCTCAGGACCACTACCAGAGGAACGAGGCTCTTTCCAGAGGGACGAGGCTCTTTCCAGAGGGACGGGGCAACTTCCAGAGGGACGAGGCTCTTTCCAGAGGGACGAGGCTCTTTCCAGAGGGACGAGGCTCTTTCCAGAGTGACAGGGCAACTTCCAGAGGGTTGAGGCACTTTCCAGAGCGACAGGGCAGCTTCCAGAGGGACGAGGCTCTTTCCAGAGGGATGAGGCTCTTTCCAGAGGGACGGGGCAACTTCCAGAGCAACAGGGCAACTTCCAGAGGGACAAGGCACTTTCCAGAGGGAAAAGGCCACTTCCAGAGGGACGAGGCTCTTTCCAGAGGGACGAGGCTCTTTCCAGAGGGACGAGGCGCTTTCCAGAGGGACAGGGCAACTTCCAGAGGGACAGGGCAACTTCCAGAGGGACGAGGCTCTTTCCAGAGCCTCAGGACCACTTCCAGAGGGATGAGGCTCTTTCCAGAGGGACGAGGCTCTTTCCAGAGGGACGGGGCAACTTCCAGAGGGACGAGGCTCTTTCCAGAGGGACGAGGCTCTTTCCAGAGTGACAGGGCAACTTCCAGAGAGACGAGGCTCTTTCCAGAGGGACGAGGCTCTTTCCAGAGGGACGAGGCTCTTTCCAGAGGAATGAGGCTCTTTCCAGAGGAATGAGGCTCTTTCCAGAGGGACGAGGCTCTTTCCAGAGGGACGAGGCTCTTTCCAGAGGGACGAGGCTCTTTCCAGAGGAATGAGGCTCTTTCCAGAGGAATGAGGCTCTTTCCAGAGGGACGGGGCAACTTCCAGAGAGACAGGACAACTTCCAGAGGGACGAGGCTCTTTCCAGAGGGACGAGGCTCTTTCCAGAGGGACGAGGCTCTTTCCAGAAGGACAGGGCAACTTCCAGAGAGACGAGGCTCTTTCCAGAGGGACGAGGCTCTTTCCAGAGGAATGAGGCTCTTTCCAGAGGAATGAGGCTCTTTCCAGAGGGACGGGGCAACTTCCAGAGAGACAGGACAACTTCCAGAGGGACGAGGCTCTTTCCAGAGGGACGAGGCTCTTTCCAGAGGGACGAGGCTCTTTCCAGAGTGACAGGGCAACTTCCAGAGGGACGAGGCTCTTTCCAGAGGGACGAGGCTCTTTCCAGAGTGACAGGGCAACTTCCAGAGGGACGAGGCTCTTTCCAGAGGGACGAGGCTCTTTCCAGAGTGACAGGACAACTTCCAGAGGGACGAGGCTCTTTCCAGAGGGACGAGGCTCTTTCCAGAAGGACAGGGCTCTTTCCAGAGTGACAGGGCAACTTCCAGAGGGTTGAGGCACTTTCCAGAGCGACAGGGCAGCTTCCAGAGCAATGAGGCTCTTTCCAGAGGGACGGGGCAACCTCCAGGGGGGACGGGGCAACTTCCAGAGGGATGAGGCTCTTTCCAGAAGGACAGGGCTCTTTCCAGAGGGTCGAGGCCTTTTCCAGAAGGACAGGGCTCTTTCCAGAGGGTCGAGGCTCTTTCCAGAGGGACGGGGCAACTTCCAGAGGGACGGGGCAACCTCCAGAGGGTCGAGGCTCTTTCCAGAGGGTCGAGGCTCTTTCCAGAGGGACGGGGCAACTTCCAGAGGGATGGGGCCATCTCCAGAGGGTTGAGGCTCTTTCCAGAGGGTCGAGGCTCTTCCCAGAGGGATGTATCACTTCCCAGAGGGATGATGAGGCGCTTTCCAGAAGGATAGGGCTCTTTCCAGAGGGACGAGGCTCTTTCCAGAGGGACAGGGCAGCTTCCAGAGGGACGAGGCTCTTTCCAGAGGGACAGGGCAACTTCCAGAGGGACGAGGCACTTTCCAAAGGGATGAGGCTCTTTCCAGAGCGACAGGGCAACTTCCAGAGGGACGAGGCACTTTCCAAAGGGACGAGGCTCTTTCCAGAGCGACAGGGCAGCTTCCAGAGGGACGAGGCACTTTCCAAAGGGACGAGGCTCTTTCCAGAGCGACAGGGCAACTTCCAGAGGGACGCGGCTCTTCCCGGAGGGACAAGGCACTTTCCAGAGGGACGGGGCAACTTCCAGAGGGGAACAGTCCTTCCTCTGGAGAGACAGACCTTCATCTGGAAGGATGAGTCACATATTCCGGTTTTCCATGCTCTCATCCTTCCCCGCTGCCCTCGTGGCCCCCTGTCTGGCTTTTCCCTTTCCCCATCTCGTAGCCCTTCGGATTCCCAGCCGTTACCTTCCCACGGCAGGAATTTTGGAGCCGTCTCAAGCTCTCGCAGGACCTTCTCCAGGCAGTTTTTGGGGTGGGAATGCCGATTCTACCCTCCAGCGTCGTTCCCGATGGGCAGCGGGACAGGACTGGGAAGTTCTGAACCTGCTAAAGGCTGTTCCTGCCACTCCAGCTCTCGGAATCGGAAGGATCAGCTCCCGGAAAGCAAAGATCAACGGCTTAATGTTAATTTTTTACTTATTTTTCTCTCTTTTTGGCTCATCTGCAGGTATAGGAGGGCCCAACATGCCCCCTCCCGGACCCTCAGGAGTTCCCCCGGGAATGCCGGGACAGCCCCCCGGCGGCCCCCCCAAGCCCTGGCCAGAAGGTGAGACAGAGCTTCGTTAAGCACCGGCGTTAACGAAGCCACGCGGTGGGATGCGAGGAAAGCTGCTCGCTGCCGCTCCCTGCGGTAGCGGGAATTGGGGAGATTCCTGGTTCAAATCCAGACGTCTGAGCTCGATCCGCGTGTTTTTCTGATGCTCTATGAGAGCTTCCCGAGCCGGTTGGCTGGAGTTCGATGCCTTTATCTGAGGTGGGAGGGAAACCTCGGCGGGGGGGGTTTTGCTGCTGAATTCCTGGCGCAGCTCCGTGTGTGAGAATCAGAGAATCCCCAGGTTGGAAAGGAGCCATCGGATCATCCAACCGTCCCCATCGATCACTGACCCGCGTCCCTCGGCACCTCGTCCACACGCCCCGTAAACCCCGCAGGGAAGGGGACTCAACCCCCTCCCTCTTCCAAGACCCAATTCCAGGAAATATTCCATCCTGGTGGAGCTGGAGGCCATTCCCTCTCGTCCTGTCCCCTGGCCCTTGGGAGAAGAGCCCAGCTCCCTCCTCTCCACCAGCTCCTCGCAGGGAAAGAGCAACGAGGTCTCCCCTCAGGCTCCTCTTCTCCAGGCTGAACCCCCCCAGCTCTCTCAGCCGCTCCTCTTCTTCTCCAGCCCCCTCCCCAGCTCCGCTCTCTTCCCTGGAGGCTCCAGGACCTCAAGGTTCTTCTTGGGGCCCAGGATTCGAGGTTGGGTCTCCCCAGAGGCCAAGGGAGAAGAACCTCCCTGGCCCTGCTGGCCACGCTGGGGCTGCTCCGAGCCCAGATGCCCTTGGCCTTCTCGGCCCCCTGGGCCCCTGCTGGCTCCTGTCCAACCAACACCCCCAGGTCCTTCTCCTCCAGGCACTTTCCAGCCACACTTCTCCTCGGCTGGAGCTGCCCAGGGTTCTTGTGCCCCAAGCTCCTGCTCAAACCTCAGCCCCTCGGTCTCAGCCCAGGGATCCAACCGGCTCCGATCCCTCTGGAGAACCTCAAACCCTCCAGCAGATCCACCCAGCTCCGTGTCCCCCCCAAACTCGCTCAGGGTGCCCTCGGTGCCTTCATCCAGGTCGTTGATGAAGACCTTGACCAGGCCCCAGCACGGAGCCCTGGGGACACCCCTTGGAACTGGCCTCCAGCTGGATTTAACTCCATCTCCCACCACTCTCTGGACCCTCCAGCCAAGCAGTTTTCCACCCAGGAGGTCGTTCTCCTCTCCAGGCCCGAGGCTAAAACGGGAGATCCCCCTGGAGACCCTCAAACCCTCCAGCAGATCCACCCAGCTCCGTGTCCCCCACAAACTCGCTCGGGGTGCCCTCGGTGCCTCCATCCAGGTCGTTGATGAAGACCTTGGACAGGCTCAGTGTCACCCTCCAAACTCGCTCAGGGTAGCTGAGCCCGAGCTCGCGATGCCTCTCCGTGACGCGGCTCGTGTCCCCTCAGGACCGCTGGCCAACGCCGCAGCCCCCTCCAGCGCCCCGCAGAAGCTGATCCCGCCCCAGCCCACCGGCCGCCCCTCTCCGGCCCCTCCGGCCGTGCCGCCAGCCGCCTCTCCGGTGATGCCGCCGCAGACGCAGTCGCCGGGGCAGCCGGCCCAGCCCGCCCCCATGGTGCAGCTCCACCAGAAGCAGAACCGGATCACCCCCATCCAGAAACCCCGCGGGCTCGATCCCGTGGAGATCCTGCAGGAGAGGGAGTACAGGTAGGAGCTTGCTACCTCTTCGCCTTCCTCCTCGTGCCGCTGGCGCTCGCGCTTCCCTATCCTGGGGACAATTCCGCAAGGGCCGAGCAGCCACGAGGCCTCCACGAAGCGGAGAGCGAATCCCTTGTGCTGGTTCCTGCTTTCCGTGAGATCCCGTCTCTTCCCTCCGCAGGCTGCAAGCTCGAATCGCTCACAGGATCCAAGAACTGGAAAACCTTCCTGGCTCCCTGGCCGGAGACCTGAGAACCAAAGCTACCATTGAACTTAAAGCTCTGCGGCTGCTGAACTTCCAGCGCCAGGTGAGTTTGTCGCCAAAGGAAAACTGGGTTAGGAATCCTTGGATGCCGTTCCCAGAGGGATCGGGCCAGGCTGGATCCATGGATGGAGGGCAGGAAGGATCTAGAGAGGGATCAGGAGAGGCTGGATCCATGGCTGGAGGGCAGGAAGGATCTAGAGAGGGATCAGGAGAGGCTGGATCCATGGCTGGAGGGCAGGAAGGATCTAGAGAGGGATCAGGAGAGGCTGGATCCATGGCTGGAGGGCAGGAAGGATCTAGAGAGGGATCAGGGCAGGCTGGATCCATGGATGGAAGGTAGGAAGGATCTAGAGAGGGATCAGGAGAGGCTGGATCCATGGAGGGAGGGCAGGGAGGATCTAGAGAGGGATCAGGAGAGGCTGGATCCATGGATGGAGGGCAGGGAGGATCTAGAGAGGGATCAGGAGAGGCTGGATCCATGGCTGGAGGGCAGGAAGGATCCATGGATGGAGGGCAGGAAGGATCTAGAGAGGGATCAGGAGAGGCTGGATCCATGGATGGAGGGCAGGAAGGATCTAGAGAGGGATCAGGGCAGGCTGGATCCATGGCTGGAGGGCAGGAAGGATCTAGAGAGGGATCAGGAGAGGCTGGATCCATGGCTGGAGGGCAGGAAGGATCTAGAGAGGGATCAGGAGAGGCTGGATCCATGGATGGAGGGCAGGAAGGATCTAGAGAGGGATCAGGAGAGGCTGGATCCATGGGTGGAGGGCAGGAAGGATCTAGAGAGGGATCAGGGCAGGCTGGATCCATGGCTGGAGGGCAGGAAGGATCTAGAGAGGGATCAGGAGAGGCTGGATCCATGGCTGGAGGGCAGGAAGGATCTAGAGAGGGATCAGGAGAGGCTGGATCCATGGATGGAGGGCAGGAAGGATCTAGAGAGGGATCAGGAGAGGCTGGATCCATGGGTGGAGGGCAGGAAGGATCTAGAGAGGGATCAGGGCAGGCTGGATCCATGGCTGGAGGGCAGGAAGGATCTAGAGAGGGATCAGGAGAGGCTGGATCCATGGCTGGAGGGCAGGAAGGATCTAGAGAGGGATCAGGAGAGGCTGGATCCATGGCTGGAGGGCAGGAAGGATCTAGAGAGGGATCAGGAGAGGCTGGATCCATGGCTGGAGGGCAGGAAGGATCTAGAGAGGGATCAGGGCAGGCTGGAAGGGTCTGGAGAGGGATTCCATGATTCTATCTCGGGCTCTCGTCGCCGTTTATGGAATTAATCCCTCTCTCCCGCAGCTGCGCCAGGAGGTGGTGGTTTGCATGCGGCGCGACACGGCGCTGGAGACGGCGCTCAACGCCAAGGCCTACAAGCGCAGCAAGCGGCAGTCCCTGCGCGAGGCCCGCATCACCGAGAAGCTGGAGAAGCAGCAGAAGATCGAGCAGGAGCGGAAGCGCCGGCAGAAGCACCAGGTCAGCCGCCCAGGCCCGTTCCAGAGGAGCTGGGTTGACTTTGTTGTTTTTGGTGGGAATTCCCTTTCTTAGGGGATCGGAGAGGGATCCTCCATTTCCAGAAGGATCAGGCCAGGCTGGATCCATGCTCTAGAGGGGAAGAAGGATCTCCAGAGGCATCAGGCCAGGCTGGATCCATGCTCTAGAGGGGAAGAAGGATCTCCAGAGGCATCAGGCCAGGCTGGATCCATGCTCTAGAGGGGAAGAAGGATCTCCAGAGGCATCGGGCCAGGCTGGATCCATGCTCTAGAGGGGAAGAAGGGTCTCCAGAGGCATCAGGCCAGGCTGGATCCATGCTCTAGAGGGGAAGAAGGGTCTCCAGAGGCATCGGGCCAGGCTGGATCCATGCTCTAGAGGGGAAGAAGGGTCTCCAGAGGCATCGGGCCAGGCTGGATCCATGCTCTAGAGGGGAAGAAGGGTCTCCAGAGGCATCGGGCCAGGCTGGATCCATGCTCTAGAGGGGAAGAAGGGTCTCCAGAGGCATCGGGCCAGGCTGGATCCATGCTCTAGAGGGGAAGAAGGGTCTCCAGAGGCATCGGGCCAGGCTGGATCCATGCTCTAGAGGGGAAGAAGTGTCTCCAGAGGCATCGGGCCAGGCTGGATCCATGCTCTAGAGGGGAAGAAGGGTCTCCAGAGGCATCGGGCCAGGCTGGATCCATGCTCTAGAGGGGAAGAAGGATCTCCAGAGGCATCAAGCCAGGCTGGATCCATGCTCTAGAGGGGAAGTAGTGTCTCCAGAGGCATCGGGCCAGGCTGGATCCATGCTCTAGAGGGGAAGAAGGGTCTCCAGAGGCATCAGGCCAGGCTGGATCCATGCTCTAGAGGGGAAGAAGGATCTCCAGAGGCATCAAGCCAGGCTGGATCCATGCTCTAGAGGGGAAGTAGTGTCTCCAGAGGCATCGGGCCAGGCTGGATCCATGCTCTAGAGGGGAAGAAGGGTCTCCAGAGGCATCGGGCCAGGCTGGATCCATGCTCTAGAGGGGAAGAAGGGTCTCCAGAGGCATCGGGCCAGGCTGGATCCATGCTCTAGAGGGGAAGAAGGGTCTCCAGAGGCATCAGGCCAGGCTGGATCCATGCTCTAGAGGGGAAGAAGGGTCTCCAGAGGCATCGGGCCAGGCTGGATCCATGCTCTAGAGGGGAAGAAGGATCTCCAGAGGCATCAGGCCAGGCTGGATCCATGCTCTAGAGGGGAAGAAGGATCTCCAGAGGCATCAAGCCAGGCTGGATCCATGCTCTAGAGGGGAAGAAGGGTCTCCAGAGGCATCGGGCCAGGCTGGATCCATGCTCTAGAGGGGAAGAAGTGTCTCCAGAGGCATCGGGCCAGGCTGGATCCATGCTCTAGAGGGGAAGAAGGGTCTCCAGAGGCATCGGGCCCGGCTGGATCCATGCTCTAGAGGGGAAGAAGGATCTCCAGAGGCATCAGGCCAGGCTGGATCCATGCTCTAGAGGGGAAGAAGGATCTCCAGAGGGATCGGGCCAGGCTGGATCCATGCTCTAGAGGGGAAGAAGGATCTCCAGAGGCATCAGGCCAGGCTGGATCCATGCTCTAGAGGGGAAGAAGGGTCTCCAGAGGCATCGGGCCCGGCTGGATCCATGCTCTAGAGGGGAAGAAGGGTCTCCAGAGGCATCAGGCCAGGCTGGATCCATGCTCTAGAGGGGAAGAAGGGTCTCCAGAGGCATCGGGCCCGGCTGGATCCATGCTCTAGAGGGGAAGAAGGGTCTCCAGAGGCATCGGGCCAGGCTGGATCCATGCTCTAGAGGGGAAGAAGGGTCTCCAGAGGCATCAGGCCAGGCTGGATCCATGCTCTAGAGGGGAAGAAGGGTCTCCAGAGGCATCGGGCCAGGCTGGATCCATGCTCTAGAGGGGAAGAAGGGTCTCCAGAGGCATCAGGCCAGGCTGGATCCATGCTCTAGAGGGGAAGAAGGGTCTCCAGAGGCATCAGGCCAGGCTGGATCCATGCTCTAGAGGGGAAGTAGTGTCTCCAGAGGCATCGGGCCAGGCTGGATCCATGCTCTAGAGGGGAAGAAGGGTCTCCAGAGGCATCGGGCCAGGCTGGATCCATGCTCTAGAGGGGAAGAAGGATCTCCAGAGGCATCAGGCCAGGCTGGATCCATGCTCTAGAGGGGAAGAAGTGTCTCCAGAGGCATCGGGCCAGGCTGGATCCATGCTCTAGAGGGGAAGAAGGATCTCCAGAGGCATCGGGCCAGGCTGGATCCATGCTCTAGAGGGGAAGAAGGGTCTCCAGAGGCATCAGGCCAGGCTGGATCCATGCTCTACAGGGGAAGAAGGATCTCCAGAGGCATCGGGCCAGGCTGGATCCATGCTCTGGAGGGGAAGAAGGGTCTCCAGAGGCATCAGGCCAGGCTGGATCCATGCTCTAGAGGGGAAGAAGGGTCTCCAGAGGCATCGGGCCCGGCTGGATCCATGCTCTAGAGGGGAAGAAGGGTCTCCAGAGGCATCGGGCCAGGCTGGATCCATGCTCTAGAGGGGAAGAAGGATCTCCAGAGGCATCAGGCCAGGCTGGATCCATGCTCTAGAGGGGAAGAAGGGTCTCCAGAGGCATCAGGCCAGGCTGGATCCATGCTCTAGAGGGGAAGAAGGATCTCCAGAGGCATCGGGCCAGGCTGGATCCATGCTCTGGAGGGGAAGAAGGGTCTCCAGAGGCATCAGGCCAGGCTGGATCCATGCTCTAGAGGGGAAGAAGGGTCTCCAGAGGCATCGGGCCCGGCTTGATCCATGCTCTAGAGGGGAAGAAGGGTCTCCAGAGGCATCGGGCCAGGCTGGATCCATGCTCTAGAGGGGAAGAAGTGTCTCCAGAGGCATCGGGCCAGGCTGGATCCATGCTCTAGAGGGGAAGAAGGGTCTCCAGAGGCATCAGGCCAGGCTGGATCCATGCTCTAGAGGGGAAGAAGTGTCTCCAGAGGCATCGGGCCAGGCTGGATCCATGCTCTAGAGGGGAAGAAGTGTCTCCAGAGGCATCAGGCCAGGCTGGATCCATGCTCTAGAGGGGAAGAAGGGTCTCCAGAGGCATCAGGCCAGGCTGGATCCATGCTCTAGAGGGGAAGAAGGGTCTCCAGAGGCATTGGGCCAGGCTGGATCCATGCTCTAGAGGGGAAGAAGGATCTCCAGAGGCATCAGGCCAGGCTGGATCCATGCTCTAGAGGGGAAGAAGGATCTCCAGAGGCATCGGGCCAGGCTGGATCCATGCTCTAGAGGGGAAGAAGTGTCTCCAGAGGCATCAGGCCAGGCTGGATCCATGCTCTAGAGGGGAAGAAGGATTTCCAGAGGCATCGGGCCAGGCTGGATCCATGCTCTAGAGGGGAAGAAGGGTCTCCAGAGGCATCAGGCCAGGCTGGATCCATGCTCTAGAGGGGAAGAAGGGTCTCCAGAGGCATCGGGCCAGGCTGGATCCATGCTCTAGAGGGGAAGAAGGGTCTCCAGAGGCATCAGGCCAGGCTGGATCCATGCTCTAGAGGGGAAGAAGGGTCTCCAGAGGCATCAGGCCAGGCTGGATCCATGCTCTAGAGGGGAAGAAGGGTCTCCAGAGGCATCAGGCCAGGCTGGATCCATGCTCTAGAGGGGAAGAAGGGTCTCCAGAGGCATCGGGCCAGGCTGGATCCATGCTCTAGAGGGGAAGAAGGGTCTCCAGAGGCATCGGGCCCGGCTGGATCCATGCTCTAGAGGGGAAGAAGGGTCTCCAGAGGCATCGGGCCCGGCTGGATCCATGCTCTAGAGGGGAAGAAGGGTCTCCAGAGGCATCGGGCCCGGCTGGATCCATGCTCTAGAGGGGAAGAAGGGTCTCCAGAGGCATCGGGCCCGGCTGGATCCATGCTCTAGAGGGGAAGAAGGGTCTCCAGAGGCATCGGGCCAGGCTGGATCCATGCTCTAGAGGGGAAGAAGGATCTCCAGAGGCATCAGGCCAGGCTGGATCCATGCTCTAGAGGGGAAGAAGGGTCTCCAGAGGCATCAGGCCAGGCTGGATCCATGCTCTAGAGGGGAAGAAGGATCTCCAGAGGCATCGGGCCAGGCTGGATCCATGCTCTGGAGGGGAAGAAGGGTCTCCAGAGGCATCAGGCCAGGCTGGATCCATGCTCTAGAGGGGAAGAAGGGTCTCCAGAGGCATCGGGCCCGGCTTGATCCATGCTCTAGAGGGGAAGAAGGGTCTCCAGAGGCATCGGGCCAGGCTGGATCCATGCTCTAGAGGGGAAGAAGTGTCTCCAGAGGCATCGGGCCAGGCTGGATCCATGCTCTAGAGGGGAAGAAGGGTCTCCAGAGGCATCAGGCCAGGCTGGATCCATGCTCTAGAGGGGAAGAAGTGTCTCCAGAGGCATCGGGCCAGGCTGGATCCATGCTCTAGAGGGGAAGAAGTGTCTCCAGAGGCATCAGGCCAGGCTGGATCCATGCTCTAGAGGGGAAGAAGGGTCTCCAGAGGCATCAGGCCAGGCTGGATCCATGCTCTAGAGGGGAAGAAGGGTCTCCAGAGGCATTGGGCCAGGCTGGATCCATGCTCTAGAGGGGAAGAAGGATCTCCAGAGGCATCAGGCCAGGCTGGATCCATGCTCTAGAGGGGAAGAAGGATCTCCAGAGGCATCGGGCCAGGCTGGATCCATGCTCTAGAGGGGAAGAAGTGTCTCCAGAGGCATCAGGCCAGGCTGGATCCATGCTCTAGAGGGGAAGAAGGATTTCCAGAGGCATCGGGCCAGGCTGGATCCATGCTCTAGAGGGGAAGAAGGGTCTCCAGAGGCATCAGGCCAGGCTGGATCCATGCTCTAGAGGGGAAGAAGGGTCTCCAGAGGCATCGGGCCAGGCTGGATCCATGCTCTAGAGGGGAAGAAGGGTCTCCAGAGGCATCAGGCCAGGCTGGATCCATGCTCTAGAGGGGAAGAAGGGTCTCCAGAGGCATCAGGCCAGGCTGGATCCATGCTCTAGAGGGGAAGAAGGGTCTCCAGAGGCATCAGGCCAGGCTGGATCCATGCTCTAGAGGGGAAGAAGGGTCTCCAGAGGCATCGGGCCAGGCTGGATCCATGCTCTAGAGGGGAAGAAGGATCTCCAGAGGGATCGGGCCAGGCTGGATCCATGCTCTAGAGGGGAAGAAGGATCTCCAGAGGCATCGGGCCAGGCTGGATCCATGCTCTAGAGGGGAAGAAGGGTCTCCAGAGGCATCGGGCCAGGCTGGATCCATGCTCTAGAGGGGAAGAAGGATCTCCAGAGGCATCAGGCCAGGCTGGATCCATGCTCTAGAGGGGAAGAAGGGTCTCCAGAGGCATCAGGCCAGGCTGGATCCATGCTCTAGAGGGGAAGAAGGATCTCCAGAGGGATCGGGCCAGGCTGGATCCTTGGGCTGGAGGGCAAGAAGCATCTAGAGAGCGATCAGGTCAGGCCTGAGGGCAGGAAGGGTGATGCTGTGGGTCCCTTCCAACCCCAATATCCCATTCTATTAAGAATAAGATTAATTAATGCTGTTTAATTTGAGATATTGGGCGCATTCCGTAGCGGAATGCGTCACTGAGAACATCCCTGCGCGTCGCAGGGGCCTGGAACCGGACGAGCCTTAAATCTCTCCTCCATCCCAAACCCTTGTGGGCTGCTCCCGGCTGCTCACATCCCCTTCCCACTTTTTTAAATTTTTTTTTCCCTCCAGGAATACCTCAACAGCATCCTCCAACACGCTAAGGATTTCAAGGAATACCACCGCTCCGTCACGGGGAAGATCCAGAAGCTGACCAAGGCCGTGGCCACCTACCACGCCAACACCGAGCGGGAGCAGAAGAAGGAGAACGAGCGCATCGAGAAGGAGAGGATGCGCCGCTTGATGGTGAGATTGGGCTCGATCCGTGGGCGCCGGTAGCCGTTGCGTCTTCCGGATGGGAATAACGCTTCCCTTTTCCGTAGGCTGAGGACGAGGAAGGGTACAGGAAGCTCATCGATCAGAAGAAAGACAAGCGCTTGGCCTACCTGCTGCAGCAAACGGATGAATACGTGGCCAACCTGACCGAGCTGGTGCGGCAGCACAAGGCCGCGCAGGTGGCCAAGGAGAAAAAGAAGAAGAAGAAGAAAAAGGTGAGTCCCCAGCTGGAAATCCAGCTGGAATTGCGGCTTCTGGAATTACCTTGATCGCCGACGACCGCTTCCTTCCTCTTCCAGAAGGCCGAGAACGCGGAAGGGCAGACGCCGGCCATCGGACCAGATGGAGAAGTGAGTCTGATAATCCCACCGCGTGTTGTGCCAAGTAGGGTAGGAAGCAGCCGCGGGCTGGAAATCCGGAAAATCCCTGGGTGCTGCCAGAGGCCACCTGCCAGGACGAGATCTGATGCCGCAGCCAAGTGGAGCCTTCCGAAAGTAGAACTGCCAGCGGGATGGGAGAGTGGGAATGGATTTCCCAGGCTCGGAAGCAACGGAGGGCGGCTCCGTCTTCAGGACTTCAGGGCTTCCCCCCCAGGCCCTCTCCCATCCAAGTCTGGGCTGGGCTGGTTGGGTTGGGATCTGTGAGGCCTCTGAGGGATCCGCACGTGCACCACGATCAGAGAATCCCCAGGTTGGAAATGACCCAGTGGATCACGGAGTCCAAGTGTCCCCATCAATCATTGACCCGCGTCCCTCGGCACCTCGTCCACCCGCCCCTCAAACCCCGCAGGGAAGGGGACTCAACCCCCTCCCTCTTCCAAGACCCAATTCCAGGAAATATTCCATCCTGGTGTCCATCCTGGTGGAGCTGGAGGCCATTCCCTCTCGTCCTGTCCCCTGGCCCTTGGGAGAAGAGCCCAGCTCCCTCCTCTCCACCAGCTCCTCGCAGGGAAAGAGCAACGAGGTCTCCCCTCAGGCTCCTCTTCTCCAGGCTGAACCCCCCCAGCTCTCTCAGCCGCTCCTCTTCTTCTCCAGCCCCCTCCCCAGCTCCGCTCTCTTCCCTGGAGGCTCCAGGACCTCAAGGTTCTTCTTGGGGCCCAGGATTCGAGGTTGGGTCTCCCCAGAGTCCAAGGGAGAAGAACCTCCCTGGCCCTGCTGGCCACGCCGGGGCTGCTCCGAGCCCAGATGCCCTTGGCCTTCTCGGCCCCCTGGGCCCCTGCTGGCTCCTGTCCAACCAACACCCCCAGGTCCTTCTCCTCCAGGCACTTTCCAGCCACACTTCTCCTCGCCTGGAGCTGCCCAGGGTTCTTGTGCCCCAAGCTCCTGCTCAAACCTCAGCCCCTCGGTCTCAGCCCAGGGATCCAACCGGCTCCGATCCCTCTGGAGAACCTCAAACCCTCCAGCAGATCCTCCCAGCTCCGTGTCCCCCCAAACTCGCTCAGGGTGCCCTCGGTGCCTTCATCCAGGTCATTGATCAAGACCTTCAACAGGCCCCAGCACGGAGCCCTGGGGACACCCCTTGGAACTGGCCTCCAGCTGGATTTAACTCCCTCTCCCACCAAACCGACGCTGGGTGCTGAGCCGCACAGCCCCGTGGGAGCAGAAGAGCTTTTGAGGGGTTTTTAATTGCTGTTTGGCAGCTGAACCCCCTCCCTGTTCAAACCCTGAGTGCAGGCGTGGGCTGTTTTCGAAGCCAAACGTTAACTCTCGCCCTCTGCTGAGCTTTTCTCGTCCTCTGGGGCTTCCAAGAGGCGGTGGCGTTGGGGCAGAGCTGTTGGTCTTAAAAGAACCCTGTTTCGAGGCGGAAAACTCCCAATCCTGACGTGACTTTGATTCCTCAGCCGCTGGACGAGACGAGCCAGATGAGCGACCTCCCCGTCAAGGTGATCCACGTGGAGAGCGGCAAGATCCTCACCGGCACCGACGCTCCCAAGGCCGGGCAGCTGGAAGCGTGGCTGGAGATGAACCCCGGGTGAGTTTCGAGGGGTTCTTCCTTCTGCCTCCGATCGCCGGAGCCCACATGCTGGGATCCTGCTCTCAGCGAGGCCGTTAGGGGTGCTGGGATCGTTCTTCTCTGCGGGATCGGCAGCGGCTTAATGGGAGAGTTTCTGATGCCGTTGATCTTTGCGTTTGATTAGATATGAAGTGGCTCCGAGATCGGACAGCGAAGAAAGTGGCTCGGAGGAGGAGGAGGAGGTGAGAGATTGGCGTCCCCAGGTCCTTTTCCGCTCCCACCGGTCTCTCCAAAACCATCCCAGTGCCAGACTGGAGCAGGGTTTGGTGTCTCCGGATCCTTCTCCGCTCCTTGCGGTCTCTCCAAACCCATCCAATCACTCCAAACCCATCCCAGTGCCGGATCGGGGCAGAGCGTGGTGTCCCCAGGTCCTTTTCCGATCCATCCAGTCACTCCAAACCCGTCCCAGTGCCAGATCGGGGCAGGGATTGGTGTCTCCAGATCCTTCTCTGCTCCCTCCAGTCTCTCCAAACCCATCCCAGTGCCGGATCGGGGCAGAGCGTGGTGTCCCCAGGTCCTTTTCTGATCCATCCGGTCACTCCAAAAACATCCCAGTGCCAGATTGGGGCAGGGATTGGTGTCTCCAGATCCTTCTCCACTCCCTCCGGCCTCTCCGAACCCATCCCAGTGCTGGATCAGGGCAGAGCGTGGTGTCCCCAGGTCCTTTTCCGATCCATCCGGTCACTCCAAACCCATCCCAGTGCCAGACTGGGGCAGGGATTGGTGTCTCCAGGTCCTTCTCCGCTCCCTCCGGCCTCTCCGAACCCATCCCAGTGCCAGATCGGGGCAAGGTTTAGTGTCCCCAGGTCCTTCTCCGATCGATCCAATCACTCCAAACCCATCCCAGTGCCAGATCAGGGCAGGGTTTGGTGTCCCCAGGTCCTTTTCCGATCCATCCGGTTACTCCAAACCCATCCCAGTGGTGGCTCAAGGCAGGGTTTGGTGTCCCCAGGTCCTTCTCCGATCGATCCCATCACTCCAAACCCATCCCAGTGCTGGATCAGGGCAGGGTTTGGTGTCCCCAGGTCCTTTTCCGATCCATCCGATTACTCCAAACCCATCCCAGTGCTGGCTCAAGGCAGGGTTTGGTGTCCCCAGGTCCTTCTCCGATCGATCCAATCACTCCAAACCCATCCCAGCGCTGGATCAGGGCAGGGTTTGGTGTCCCCAGGTCCTTTTCCGATCCATCCAGTCACTCCAAACCCATCCCAGTGGTGGCTCAAGGCAGGGTTTGGTGTCCCCAGGTCCTTCTCCGATTGATCCCATCACTCCAAACCCATCCCAGTGCTGGATCAGGGCAGGGTTTGGTGTCCCCAGGTCCTTCTCCGATCGATCCCATCACTCCAAACCCATCCCAGCGCTGGATCAGGGCAGGGTTTGGTGTCCCCAGGTCCTTCTCCGATTGATCCCATCACTCCAAACCCATCCCAGTGCTGGATCAGGGCAGGGTTTGGTGTCCCCAGGTCCTTCTCCGATTGATCCCATCACTCCAAACCCATCCCAGTGCTGGATCAGGGCAGGGTTTGGTGTCCCCAGGTCCTTCTCTGCTCCATCCGGTTACTCCAAACCCATCCCAGTGCTGGCTCAAGGCAGGGTTTACTGTCCCCAGGTCCTTCTCCAATCGATCCCATCACTCCAAACCCATCCCAGTGCTGGATCAGGGCAGGGTTTGGTGTCCCCAGGTCCTTTTCCGATCCATCCGGTCACTCCAAACCCATCTGGTCACTCCAAACCCATCCCAGTGCCAGCTCGGGGCAGGGATTGTTGTCTCCAGGTCCCTTTCTGCTCCATCCAGTCACTCCAAACCCATCCCAGTGCCGGCTCGGTTGGGATTTGATGCCCCCAGGTCCTTCCCTGAGCTGTCGGCCGCGGGTTCTTCCGCTCCCGGTTCCGTTTGCGCTCAGGAGGCTCCGCTTGGTCTCTCCCGGTAGGAAGAAGAAGAGGAGCAACCACAACCAGCTCAGCCTGCGCTGCCCGTGGAGGAGAAGAAAAAGATCCCGGATCCAGACAGCGATGACGTCTCGGAAGTGGACGCCAGGCACATTATCGAGTGAGCCTTGCCCCTTCCCGCGCCGTCTCCCGTTCCAGAGTCGCTTTTATGGATCTTTTCAGGGAATTGAACAGGCAGAGCTTATTCTGCTCCCCCTTTTTTTTTTGGAGCAATCTTTCTAAAATGAGACTTGGTTTGGCTTGGTATCCGGAAAACGAACACCCTGGGGCTTGCCAGGGGTTGAATCCGAAGGGATTCCCTATCTCACCTCCCGTTTTCTCCCACCAGGAACGCCAAGCAAGACGTGGATGATGAGTACGGAGTGTCCCAGGCGCTGGCGAGGGGCCTGCAGTCCTACTACGCCGTGGCCCACGCCGTCACCGAGCGGGTGGACAAGCAATCCACGCTGATGGTCAACGGCGTCCTCAAACAATACCAGGTGAGCGATGACGCCGGCACGCGGCTGCTGCCGGAGGCATCCGGCACGAGGCATCGGGATTTGGGATGCAGGGAGGGCAGAGCCGGCGGGATAACGAGGCACAGAGAGCCTCGTCAGGGTGCGTCCCCGAGCCTGGGTGGACTGGAATCTGTTAATGCCTCGCTATAAATAATTAAAATGAGGTCGTTAATAGAGAGCTCGTCTGCCAAACGAACCTGATCGCCTTTTGTATTAAAGTGACTCGACTGCTGGATGAGGGAAAAGCTGGGGATGGATCTTCCTGGACTTCAGGAAAGCCTTTCACATGGTTTCTCGCAGTAATTTGCTTCGGAAACTGTCAGTCTGGGGCCTGGAGAGGAGAACAATCTCCTGGGTGGAAACTGCTTGGCTGGAGGGTCCAGAGAGTGGTGGGAGAGGGAGTTAAATCCAGCTGGAGGCCAGTTCCAAGGGGTGTCCCCAGGGCTCCGTGCTGGGGCCTGTTCAAGGTCTTGATCAACGACCTGGATGAAGGCACCGAGGGCACCCTGAGCGAGTTTGGGGGGTGACACGGAGCTGGGAGGATCTGCTGGAGGGTTTGAGGTTCTCCAGAGGGATCGGAGCCGGTTGGATCCCTGGGCTGAGACCGAGGGGCTGAGGTTTGAGCAGGAGCTTGGGGCACAAGAACCCTGGGCAGCTCCAGGCGAGGAGAAGTGTGGCTGGAAAGTGCCTGGAGGAGAAGGACCTGGGGGTGTTGGTTGGACAGGAGCCAGCAGGGGCCCAGGGGGCCGAGAAGGCCAAGGGCATCTGGGCTTGGAGCAGCCCCGGCGTGGCCAGCAGGGCCAGGGAGGTTCTTCTCCCTTGGACTCTGGGGAGACCCAACCTCGAATCCTGGGCCCCAAGAAGAACCTTGAGGTCCTGGAGCCTCCAGGGAAGAGAGCGGAGCTGGGGAGGGGGCTGGAGAAGAAGAGGAGCGGCTGAGAGAGCTGGGGGGGTTCAGCCTGGAGAAGAGGAGCCTGAGGGGAGACCTCGTTGCTCTTTCCCTGCGAGGAGCTGGTGGAGAGGAGGGAGCTGGGCTCTTCTCCCAAGGGACGGGGGACAGGACGAGAGGGAACGGCCTCCAGCTCCACCAGGATGGACTCCAGGATGGAATATTTCCTGGAATTGGGTCTTGGAAGAGGGAGGGGGTTGAGTCCCCTTCCCTGCGGGGTTTACGAGGCGTGTGGACGAGGTGCTGAGGAACGTGGGTCAGTGATTGATGGAGACGGTTGGACTCCATGATCCGCTGGGTCCTTCCCAACCTGATGATTCCATGCGTGAGATGGGAGCAGGACGCACAGGCCGTTAGCGTGTAGGGAACGTGATTCCTGCGTGTTTCCATGCCACGATCCCTCTTTTTTCCCGCAGATCAAGGGTCTGGAGTGGCTGGTGTCCCTGTACAACAACAACCTCAACGGGATCCTGGCCGACGAGATGGGCCTGGGCAAAACCATCCAGACCATCGCGCTCATCACGTACCTCATGGAGCACAAACGCATCAATGGGCCCTTCCTCATCATCGTCCCCCTCTCGTAAGTGTCTACCCGGGTCCATCTCCTCAAGACGGCTCCATTACCGCCTCTGGGATTGCTTCCCCGCTCCGCAAAGGCCTCATTGACCTATTCCCTCTCTTTTATCCCCAGAACGCTGTCAAATTGGGCCTACGAGTTTGATAAGTGGGCGCCCTCCGTGGTGAAGGTCTCCTACAAGGCAAGTACCGGCATCAACACGCTCCCCGGGCCCCGGAACGATCCTTTCTACCTTGAGAACGGCTCCCGCCACCTCTCTTCTCTCGGGAATGACGTTTCTCTTTGGAATTCTCCCTCCAGGGCTCTCCGGCAGCGAGACGGGCCTTCGTACCTCAACTCCGCAGCGGGAAATTCAACGTCTTGCTCACCACCTACGAGTACATCATTAAGGACAAGCACATCCTGGCCAAGGTGGGTCCCTTTTCCGTGAGATCTGGGCTCCTCCGGGAAGATCCCGCTCCGCAGACGCCACCGACGCAGCCCCGGCCTGGAGAATCCGGCCTCTCCGGCGAGGTTTCTGCCTCCAGAGCCTCGTAGGTGGGAGACGTGGAGCCGCTGCTCGCTTGGTGGCGGAGCTAACGCGGAGTTTGCTCTTGGTCGTAGAATTGTGGGGTGGTTTGAGTTGGAAGGGACCTTAAAAATCATCCAGCTCCACCCCTGCCACGCGCAGGGACGTCTTCCAAGGGATTAGAAGCTCCAAGCCCCATCCAGCCTGGCCTTGGAGCCTCCAGGGATGGAGCAGCCCCCTCTGCTCTGGGCAGCCTGGACCAGGTTCTCCTCAGGAAGAAGTTCCTCCTCCCGCCCAGTCTATCCCGGCCCCTCTCCGGTTTCTCCCAGTTGCCCTCGTCCCGTCCCTCCAGGCCTTTGCAAACAGCCCCTCCCCGGCTTTCCTGGAGCCCCTGCAGGTGCTGGAAGCTGCTCGGAGGTCTCCTCGCAGCCTTCTCCTCTCCAGGCCGCACAAGCCCGACTCTCCCAGCCTGGCCTCGCACGGGAGCTGCTCCAGCCCTCGCCTCCTCCTTGGAGCCTCCTCTGGGCCCCTTCCAGCAGCTCCATCTCCTCCTTCTGGGGAGGATTCCGGAGCTGGATCCAACCCTCCAGCTGAGGAGAGAGGAGCAGAGGGGCAGGAGCCCCTCCCTGGCCCTGCTGCCCACGCTCCTGATGCAGCCCAGGACGTGGTTACCGGCTCCTGTCGAGCTTCTCCTCCTCCAGCCCCCCAAATCCTTCTCCTCACGCTGCTCCCAATCCCATCATCGTCCCCCAGCCTGGATTCCAACTGGGGATTCCAACCCCGACCCAGGGGTAGGATCTTGGTCTTGCAGAACCTCCTGATGTTCCCCAACCCCATCTCCAGCCTCTCCAGGTCCCTCTGGATCACATCCCGTCCTCGCACAATCTTGGCCTCTTGTTTCCTTCAACGACTCCACAAACGGTTTTCTCTCTTCGATAAAAGCAATTCCCAGGACAGGGAATATTTTCCAGAGCCCCGGAGGGACCAGCGTCCCGTCCCGGAGCTCTGGAGGGGCTTTCTGGGCCCAGGATGAAAGGCTTGGGACCTCCCTGGGGCTGGTTCTGGACCGCGTACCCCGGCAAAACCCCGGATTTAATGGTTCGGCATGACTTGGAATCTTATTCCGCAGCTCCAGTGCGAGAAGCCGGTGGGATCTGACCCCGGTGAGGCTCTGGAGGGAAGAGTCTCCATCGTCTCCCTCTCTGTCCCACCATCCTCTCCATCTCTATCGTCTCCATCTATTTCCATCACCTTCCTCTCCATCACCTCCCTTGTCCTACCACTATCTCCATCCCATCCTCATCTCCATCCCATCCTCATCTCCATCCCATCCCATCCCTCGTCCTACCACTATTTCCATCCCATCTCCAATCCATCCTCATCTCCATCTCTATCCCTCTCTCATCCCCATCCTCATCTCCATCCCATCCCTTGTCCTACCACTATTTCCATCCCATCTCCAATCCATCCTCATCTCCATCTCTATCCCGCTCTCATCCCCATCCTCATCTCCATCCCATCCCTTGTCCTTCCACTTCCTCCGCCCTCTCCATCTCCATCCCATCCCTCGTTCTACCACTATTTCCATCCCATCTCCCATCTGCAATCCATCCTCATCTCCATCTCTATCCTGCTCTCATCCCCATCCTCATCTCCATCCCATCCCTCGTCCTACCACTATTTCCATCCCATCTCCAATCCATCCTCATCTCCATCTCTATCCCGCTCTCATCCCCATCCTCATCTCCATCCCATCCCTTGTCCTTCCACTTCCTCCACCCTCTCCATCTCCATCCCATCCCTCGTCCTACCACTATTTCCATCCCACCTCCAATCCATCCTCATCTCCATCTCTATCCCGCTCTCATCCCCATCCTCATCTCCGTCCCATCCCTTGTCCTACCACTACCTCCATCTCCTTCCCACTGCGGAGTTGGACGTGGTTGGAATTACCCGGAACGCCGGCGTTCCCCAAAGCTGGGAGCAGTTCCCATCAGCTCCTTGGCCTCAGCGTTCTCCCTGCTCCTCCCGTGTCCGTCTCTGAGCTGAGATCCGTTCCTGAAGGAACGTTGGCGGTGACCTTCCGAGATCCTGGCTGGCTTGGATCCTTCCTGGACGCAGGTAAATTCCGAGCGAGCTCCGTCCCTCACCGGCGCTTCCCTCCTTCCCGCAGATCCGCTGGAAGTACATGATCGTAGACGAGGGCCACCGGATGAAGAACCATCACTGCAAGCTGACCCAGGTCCTCAACACGCACTACGTGGCTCCGCGCCGCCTGCTCCTGACGGGAACGCCGCTCCAGAACAAATTGCCGGAGCTGTGGGCGCTTCTCAACTTCCTCCTGCCAACCATCTTCAAGAGCTGCAGCACCTTCGAGCAGTGGTTCAACGCGCCCTTCGCCATGACCGGAGAGAAGGTACCGGGGCGAGGAGGGGGAATTCCCACTCGGAATGTGCCGAGAGTCGCCCTGTGGATGGAGTTTTCTTTGGGATGGGTCTTGGTGGAAGACGGGAAATGGGGACGAGGGCCTTGAGGGTTGGAAATGAAGGTGGAATGAGAGCGAGATCCTTGAGGGTTGGAAATGAAGGTGGAATGGGAGCGAGATCCTTGAGGGTTGGGAATGAAGGTGGAATGGGAGCGAGATCCTTGAGGGTTGGGAATGAAGGTGGAATGGGAGCGAGATCCTTGAGGGTTGGGAATGAAGGTGGAATGGGAGCGAGATCCTTGAGGGTTGGGAATGAAGGTGGAATGGGAGCGAGATCCTTGAGGGTTGGGAATGAAGGTGGAATGGGAGCGAGATCCTTGAGGGTTGGGAATGAAGGTGGAATGGGAGCGAGATCCTTGAGGGTTGGAAATGAAGGTGGAATGAGAGCGAGATCCTTGAGGGTTGGAAATGAAGGTGGAATGGGAGCGAGATCCTTGAGGGTTGGAAATGAAGGTGGAATGGGAGTGAGATCCTTGAGGGTTGGAAATGAAGGTGGAATGAGAGCGAGATCCTTGAGGGTTGGAAATGAAGGTGGAATGAGAGCGAGATCCTTGAGGGTTGGAAATGAAGGTGGAATGGGAGCGAGATCCTTGAGGGTTGGAAATGAAGGTGGAATGAGAGCGAGATCCTTGAGGGTTGGAAATGAAGGTGGAATGGGAGCGAGATCCTTGAGGGTTGGGAATGAAGGTGGAATGGGAGCGAGATCCTTGAGGGTTGGAAATGAAGGTGGAATGGGAGTGAGATCCTTGGGGTTGGAAATGAAGGTGGAATGGGAGCGAGATCCTTGAGGGTTGGAAATGAAGGTGGAATGGGAGCGAGATCCTTGAGGGTTGGAAATGAAGGTGGAATGGGAGCGAGATCCTTGAGAGTTGGGAAATGAAGGTGGAATGGGAGCGAGATCCTTGAGGGTTGGAAATGAAGGTGGAATGGGAGCGAGATCCTTGAGGGTTGGGAATGAAGGTGGAATGGGAGCGAGATCCTTGAGGGTTGGAAATGAAGGTGGAATGGGAGCGAGATCCTTGAGGGTTGGAAATGAAGGTGGAATGGGAGCGAGATCCTTGAGGGTTGGAAATGAAGGTGGAATGGGAGCGAGATCCTTGAGGGTTGGAAATGAAGGTGGAATGGGAGCGAGATCCTTGAGGGTTGGAAATGAAGGTGGAATGGGAGCGAGATCCTTGAGGGTTGGGAATGAAGGTGGAATGAGAGCGAGATCCTTGAGGGTTGGAAATGAAGGTGGAATGGGAGCGAGATCCTTGAGGGTTGGGAAATGAAGGTGGAATGGGAGCGAGATCCTTGAGGGTTGGAAATGAAGGTGGAATGGGAGTGAGATCCTTGGGGTTGGAAATGAAGGTGGAATGGGAGCGAGATCCTTGAGGGT
Source organism: Clamator glandarius (assembly GCA_033459285.1). Classification (NCBI taxonomy): domain Eukaryota; kingdom Metazoa; phylum Chordata; class Aves; order Cuculiformes; family Cuculidae; genus Clamator; species Clamator glandarius. The sequence goes on along the minus strand of JAUNZM010001038.1, from coordinate 30,031 downwards.
TGGAAATGAAGGTGGAATGGGAGCGAGATCCTTGAGGGTTGGGAATGAAGGTGGAATGAGAGCGAGATCCTTGAGGGTTGGAAATGAAGGTGGAATGGGAGCGAGATCCTTGGGGTTGGAAATGAAGGTGAAAAGGGAGCGAGATCCTTGGGGTTGGAAATGAAGGTGGAATGGGAGTGAGATCCTTGAGGGTTGGAAATGAAGGTGGAATGGGAGTGAGATCCTTGGGGTTGGAAATGAAGGTGGAATGGGAGCGAGATCCTTGAGGGTTGGAAATGAAGGTGGAATGGGAGTGAGATCCTTGAGGGTTGGAAATGAAGGTGGAATGGGAGCGAGATCCTTGAGGGTTGGAAATGAAGGTGGAATGGGAGCGAGATCCTTGAGGGTTGGAAATGAAGGTGGAATGGGAGCGAGATCCTTGAGGGTTGGAAATGAAGGTGGAATGGGAGCGAGATCCTTGAGGGTTGGGAATGAAGTTGGAATGGGAGCGAGATCCTTGAGGGTTGGGAATGAAGGTGGAATGGGAGCGAGATCCTTGAGGGTTGGAAATGAAGGTGGAATGGGAGCGAGATCCTTGAGGGTTGGAAATGAAGGTGGAATGGGAGCGAGATCCTTGGGGTTGGAAATGAAGGTGGAATGGGAGCGAGATCCTTGAGGGTTGGAAATGAAGGTGGAATGGGAGCGAGATCCTTGGGGTTGGAAATGAAGGTGGAATGGGAGTGAGATCCTTGAGGGCTGGAAATGAAGGTGGAATGGGAGCGAGATCCTTGGGGTTGGAAATGAAGGTGGAATGGGAGTGAGATCCTTGGGCTTGGAAATGAAGGTGGAATGGGAGCGAGATCCTTGAGGGCTGGAAACGAAGTTGGAATGGGAGCGAGATCCTTGAGGGTTGGAAATGAAGGTGGAATGGGAGCGAGATCCTTGGAGGTTGGAAATGAAGGTGGAATGGGAGCGAGATCCTTGAGGGTTGGAAATGAAGGTGGAATGGGAGCGAGATCCTTGAGGGTTGGAAATGAAGGTGGAATGGGAGCGAGATCCTTGAGGGCTGGAAATGAAGGTGGAATGGGAGCGAGATCCTTGAGGGTTGGGAATGAAGGTGGAATGGGAGCGAGATCCTTGGAGGTTGGAAATGAAGGTGGAATGGGAGTGAGATCCTTGAGGGTTGGAAATGAAGGTGGAATGGGAGTGAGATCCTTGAGGGTTGGAAATGAAGGTGGAATGGGAGTGAGATCCTTGGGGTTGGAAATGAAGGTGGAATGGGAGCGAGATCCTTGAGGGTTGGAAATGAAGGTGGAATGGGAGTGAGATCCTTGAGGGTTGGGAATGAAGGTGGAATGGGAGTGAGATCCTTGAGGGTTGGAAATGAAGTTGGAATGGGAGCGAGATCCTTGAGGGTTGGGAATGAAGGTGGAATGGGAGCGAGATCCTTGAGGGTTGGGAATGAAGGTGGAATGGGAGCGAGATCCTTGAGGGTTGGAAATGAAGTTGGAATGGGAGCGAGATCCTTGAGGGCTGGAAATGAAGGTGGAATGGGAGCGAGATCCTTGGGTTTGGAAATGAAGGTGGAATGGGAGTGAGATCCTTGAGGGTTGGAAATGAAGGTGGAATGGGAGCGAGATCCTTGGGTTTGGAAATGAAGGTGGAATGGGAGCGAGATCCTTGAGGGCTGGAAATGAAGGTGGAATGGGAGCGAGATCCTTGAGGGTTGGAAATGAAGGTGGAATGGGAGTGAGATCCTTGAGGGTTGGAAATGAAGGTGGAATGGGAGCGAGATCCTTGGGGTTGGAAATGAAGGTGGAATGGGAGTGAGATCCTTGAGAGTTGGGAATGAAGGTGGAATGGGAGCGAGATCCTTGAGAGTTGGGAATGAAGGTGGAATGGGAGCGAGATCCTTGAGGGTTGGAAATGAAGGTGGAATGGGAGCGAGATACTTGGGGTTGGAAATGAAGGTGGAATGGGAGCGAGATCCTTGAGGGTTGGAAATGAAGGTGGAATGGGAGCGAGATCCTTGAGGGTTGGAAATGAAGGTGGAATGGGAGCGAGATCCTTGGGGTTGGAAATGAAGGTGGAATGGGAGCGAGATCCTTGAGGGTTGGAAATGAAGGTGGAATGGGAGCGAGATCCTTGGAGGTTGGAAATGAAGGTGGAATGGGAGCGAGATCCTTGGGGTTGGAAATGAAGGTGGAATGGGAGTGAGATCCTTGAGGGTTGGAAATGAAGGTGGAATGGGAGCGAGATCCTTGAGGGTTGGAAATGAAGGTGGAATGGGAGCGAGATCCTTGAGGGTTGGAAATGAAGGTGGAATGGGAGCGAGATCCTTGAGGGTTGGAAATGAAGGTGGAATGGGAGCGAGATCCTTGAGGGTTGGAAATGAAGGTGGAATGGGAGCGAGATCCTTGAGGGTTGGAAATGAAGGTGGAATGGGAGTGAGATCCTTGAGGGTTGGAAATGAAGGTGGAATGGGAGCGAGATCCTTGGGGTTGGAAATGAAGGTGGAATGGGAGCGAGATCCTTGAGGGCTGGAAATGAAGGTGGAATGGGAGCGAGATCCTTGAGGGTTGGAAATGAGGGTAGGAGAGTGGATCTGCCATCACTGAGAGATCCGGTGGTGGACATGGAGTAACCTCCAAGGTGGGAGAAGGTGGGAATGTCCAACCAGAGTGGAGAAGGACCTGGAGATGTGGAGTCACCTCCGGGCTGGCATCTGGAGAGGGTGGGAATGACCAGCTAGAGTGGAGAAGGACCTGGAGACATGGAGTCACCTCTTATTTGGGAGAGAGTGGGAGCAACCAGCAGAGTGGAGAAGAAGCTGGAGATATGGAGTCATCTCCAGGCTGGCATCAGGAGAGGGTGAGAGTGACTGGAGTGGAGAAGGACCTGGAGACACGGAGTCATCTCCGAGCTGGCATCAGGAGAGAGTGGGAATGACCAACCAGAGTGGAGAAGGACCTGGAGACATGGAATCGCCTCTGAGCTGGGAGAAGGTGTGAATGACCAACCAGAGTGGAGAAGGATCTGGAGACATGGAATCGCCTCTGAGCTGGGAGAAGGTGTGAATGACCAACCAGAGTGGAGAAGGAGCTGAAAACATGAAGTCACCTCCAGGCTGGCATCAGGAGAGGACAGGAACGACCAACCAGAGCGGAGAAGGACCTGGAGACGGAGTCACCTCTGAGCTGGGAGAGGGTGGGAATGACCAGCCACAGTGAAGAAGGACGTGGAGACGTGGAGTCACCTCTTATCTGGGAAAGGGTGGGAGCCACCAGCCAGATTGGAGAAGGACCTGGAGACATGGAGGCACCTCCACGCCGGCACCTGGAGAGAGCAGGAATGACTGGAGTGGAGAAGGATGTGAGGACAGGGAGCTCGGAAGGGTCCTTCTCATCCCACCAGGCTGGGATTCTGGGTTGGGAACCAGATGGGCTTTGGAAGCGACTCCTGTAGAATCGCGGTCACTGGGGTTTCATGGGGAGACAAGGGAGCCCCCAACTCCAAAAGAAACCAGCGCGAGAACCTCCCGTGGTGCCGATTCCACCGGGGAAACTCCTGGTGTCCCTGTGGAGCTTCACTGGGCTTCATCCCAACCCTGGGATGGCCGGGAGCGTTCCTGGCGTTAACGGTTCTTTTTCCTGGTGATGCAGGTGGACCTCAACGAAGAGGAAACCATCCTGATCATCCGGCGCTTGCACAAGGTGCTGCGCCCGTTCCTGCTGCGGAGGCTGAAGAAGGAGGTGGAGGCTCAGCTCCCAGAGAAGGTAACGGCCGCGAGAATCCGTCCTCGTCTCCGTGTGTCCGCGGGGCCTCAGCCGGGCTTGGGGGTTGGTTGGGTTTGTGTTGTGATCCAGAAGGATCCGGGATCCTGGGGGTTTGAATCAGAGAATCCCCAGGTTGGAAAGGAGCCACCGGATCATGGAGTCCAACCGTCCCCATCGATCATTGACCCGTGTCCCTCAGCACCTTAAAGGGAAGGGGACTCAACTCCCTCCCTCTTCCAAGACCCAATTCCATGAAATATTCTATCCTGGAGTCCATCCTGGTGGAGCTGGAGGCCGTTCCCTCTCGTCCTGTCCCCTGGCCCTTGGGAGAAGAGCCCAGCTCCCTCCTCTCCACCAGCTCCTCGCAGGGAAAGAGCAACGAGGTCTCCCCTCAGGCTCCTCTTCTCCAGGCTGAACCCCCCCAGCTCTCTCAGCCGCTCCTCTTCTTCTCCAGCCCCCTCCCCAGCTCCGCTCTCTTCCCTGGAGGCTCCAGGACCTCAAGGTTCTTCTTGGGGCCCAGGATTCGAGGTTGGGTCTCCCCAGAGTCCAAGGGAGAAGAACCTCCCTGGCCCTGCTGGCCACGCCGGGGCTGCTCCGAGCCCAGATGCCCTTGGCCTTCTCGGCCCCCTGGGCCCCTGCTGGCTCCTGTCCAACCAACACCCCCAGGTCCTTCTCCTCCAGGCACTTTCCAGCCACACTTCTCCTCGCCTGGAGCTGCCCAGGGTTCTTGTGCCCCAAGCTCCTGCTCAAACCTCAGCCCCTCGGTCTCAGCCCAGGGATCCAACCGGCTCCGATCCCTCTGGAGAACCTCAAACCCTCCAGCAGATCCACCCAGCTCCGTGTCACCCCCCAAACTCGCTCGGGGTGCCCTCAAGGTGCAGGTTGAGGGTTTTGGAGATTCCGGCTGGGATTCCGTTGGGAACTAACCCTTCCGGGGCTCTCGCGGTGGAATACGTCATCAAGTGTGACATGTCGGCGCTGCAGAGGGTCCTCTACCGGCACATGCAGGCCAAGGGCGTGCTGCTCACCGATGGCTCCGAGAAGGACAAAAAGGTCAGCTCCCCTGGATCTCTGCTTGTCCTGGATCTCTCCGTCGCCAGAGCTGGGTTGGAGGCACCTCCAGGGATGGGGTTGAGGTCTCCTCCCTCCACTCTCAGTTCCTACAGGATCAGAGGGAGCAAAATCCTCTTTGGTGAAGTTCTGAGGCACCTCCAGGGATGGGGTTGAGGTCTCCTCCATCCACTCTCAGTTCCTACAGGATCAGAGGGAGCAAAATCCTCTTGGATGAAGTTCTGGAGACACCTCCAGGGATGGAGTTGAGGTCTCCTCCATCCACTCTCAGTTTCTGCACGGACAGAGGGAGCGAAGTCCTCTTGGATGAAGTTCTGGAGTTACCTCCGGGGATGGGGTTGGGGTCTCCTCCCTCCACTATCAGTTCCTACATGGACAGAGGGAGCAAAATCCTCTTGGATGAAGTTCTGGAGGCACCTCCGGGGATGGGGTTGAGGTCTCCTCCCTCCACTCTCAGTTCCTACACGGACAGAGGGAGCAAAATCCTCTTGGATGAAGTTCTGGAGGCACCTCTGGGGATGGGATTGGGGTCTCCTCCATCCACTCTCAGTTCCTGCATGGACAGAGGGAGCAAAATCCTCTTGGATGAAGTTCTGGAGGCACCTCCGGGGATGGGGTTGAGGTCTCCTCCCTCCACTCTCAGTTCCTACAGGATCAGAGGGAGCAAAATCCTCTTGGATGAAGTTCTGGAGGCACCTCCGGGGATGGGGTTGAGGTCTCCTCCCTCCACTCTCAGTTCCTACAGGATCAGAGGGAGCAAAATCCTCTTGGATGAAGTTCTGGAGGCACCTCCGGGGATGGGGTTGAGGTCTTCTCCCTCCACTCTCAGTTCCTACAGGATCAGAGGGAGCAAAATCCTCTTGGATGAAGTTCTGGAGGCACCTCCGGGGATGGCGTTGGGGTCTTCTCCATCCGCTAATTCCTTTCTCGTTTGCGCAGGGGAAAGGCGGAACGAAAACCTTAATGAACACCATCATGCAGCTACGGAAAATCTGCAACCACCCCTACATGTTCCAGCACATCGAGGTAACGGGGCTCGGGGCAACCCCCGGGGATCTCTGGAAACGGGGAAAAACTCTTCCATCCCCCTCTGGAATGGAGATAAAGCAAATTAACCCCAGCGCTGAGCGTTGTCGGGGCTCTTTGCTGGGCAGGATTCCTCTCAAACGTTCCTTTTCCCACCCAAAACCATCTGGAATTTGCCCGAGCGAGCCCGATGGAGCGGAATTGCCTTAAAAAAGGGAGTTTGGGTGTCTCCGCTCATCCCGACGGGCTCAGCGAGGCCCTTTCAGGCCTTCCCAAACCGCTCCCGTCTCCGCTTTCTTCCCACAGCAGCTCCCCAAGCTCTTCAGGAGCAGGAACTTCGGCTTCGGCCCTCAGGGCCGCTTAGTTTTCCGGGCGTTCCTAGGGTTTAGCTGGATTTCTTTCCATGCGCAAACGGTTTCTGACTCCGTTTCTTTTCCCCGATGGCAGGAATCCTTTTCCGAGCACTTGGGCTTCACGGGAGGCATCGTGCAAGGGTGAGTAAGGGCTCGGAGAGCTGCGGCTGTGGCTTGTTCTTGAGGAGCACGTCCAGTTGACCAAGCTGAGCTCCCTCTGCGACCCGGTGACTCCTGATGGACGAGGGAAAGGCCGTAGGTGGTGATTCCCTAGATTTTAGGAAATCCTTGGACAGAGGAAGGATCTCCAGAGGGATCGGGCCAGGCTGGATCCATGGCTGGAGGGCGGAAGGATCTAGAGAGGGATCAGGAGAGGCTGGATCCATGGATGGAGGGCAGGAAGGATCTAGAGAGGGATGGGGAGAGGCTGGATCCATGGATGGAGGGCAGGAAGGATCTAGAGAGGGATCAGGAGAGGCTGGATCCATGGATGGAGGGCAGGAAGGATCTAGAGAGGGATCAGGAGAGGCTGGATCCATGGATGGAGGGTAGGAAGGATCTAGAGAGGGATCAGGAGAGGCTGGATCCATGGATGGAGGGTAGGAAGGATCTAGAGAGGGATCAGGAGAGGCTGGATCCATGGATGGAGGGTAGGAAGGATGTAGAGGGTTATCGGGAGAGGCTGGATCCATGGCTGGAGGGCAGGAAGGATCTAGAGAGGGATCAGGCCAGCAGGAGCAGGGAAGGGATTGTGCCCCTGGACTTGGTGCTGAGGCTGCACCTCGAATCCTGGGTTCAGTTTTGGGTCCCTCACTCCGAGATGGAGCTGGAGGAGGGTCTGGGGAACCAGAGGATGTGGGAGCAGCTGAGGGACCTGGGGCTGTTTAACCTGGAGAAGAGGAGGCTGAGAGGAGACCTCATCGCTCTGAGCATCTCCAGAAAGGAGGTTGTGGTGAGGTGGGTGCTGGGATACGAGAGCAGGCGATGGGATGAGGGGAAACAGCCTCGCGTTGCGCCTGGGGTGGTTTAGGTTGGATATTGGGGAAAAATCCCTTTATTGGAGGAGCGGGGAAGGCTTGGAAGCAGCCCAGGGGGCCAAGAAGGCCAAGGGCATCTGGGCTTGGAGAAGCCCCGGTGTGGCCAGCAGGGCCAGGGAGGTTTTGAGGTTCTCCAGAGGGATCGGAGCCGGTTGGATCCCTGGGCTGAGACCGAGGGGCTGAGGTTTGAGCAGGAGCTTGGGGCACAAGAACCCTGGGCAGCTCCAGGCGAGGAGAAGTGTGGCTGGAAAGTGCCTGGAGGAGAAGGACCTGGGGGTGTTGGTTGGACAGGAGCCAGCAGGGGCCCAGGGGGCCGAGAAGGCCAAGGGCATCTGGGCTCGGAGCAGCCCCGGCGTGGCCAGCAGGGCCAGGGAGGTTCTTCTCCTTGGACTCTGGGGAGACCCAACCTCGAATCCTGGGCCCCAAGAAGAACCTTGAGGTCCTGGAGCCTCCAGGGAAGAGAGCGGAGCTGGGGAGGGGGCTGGAGAAGAAGAGGAGCGGCTGAGAGAGCTGGGGGGGTTCAGCCTGGAGAAGAGGAGCCTGAGGGGAGACCTCGTTGCTCTTTCCCTGCGAGGAGCTGGTGGAGAGGAGGGAGCTGGGCTCTTCTCCCAAGGGCCAGGGGACAGGACGAGAGGGAACGGCCTCCAGCTCCACCAGGATGGACTCCAGGATGGAATATTTCCTGGAATTGGGTCTTGGAAGAGGGAGGGAGTTGAGTCCCCTTCCCTTTAAGGGGCGTGTGGACGAGGTGCTGAGGGCCGTGGGTCAGTGATGGATGGAGACGCTTGGACTCCATGATCCGTTGGCTCCTTCCCAACCTGGGGATTCTCTGATTCTATGATAACGACTCCCCGATTCCTCCCAGAACAACCCGGAGAGGGGACGTGCCGCGTTGGTTTTTTCCCCCCCTCGAATCCTCGTTTCTGCTCTTCTCTCCCCTCCCAGCCTGGATTTATATCGCGCCTCGGGGAAGTTTGAGCTGCTGGATCGCATCCTGCCCAAGCTTCGAGCCACCAACCACAAGGTGCTGCTCTTCTGCCAGATGACCTCCCTGATGACCATCATGGAAGATTATTTTGCTTATCGGGGATTCAAATACCTCAGGCTGGACGGTGAGTGCCCTTGGAGAGCGGGCAAGAGCCCTTCTGCCATCGCGGGGAGGAGAAAACCCCCCTGGGCGCGAGGCCGGGGGGCGAGGGAAGCGCCTCCAGGTCCACCGGGACGCTTTTTCCCGAGGGAATCGCATCCAAACCGAGCAGCGATCGGCCCCGCTCGGCGTTCAGAGCAATAAATCCTACGGGGTAAGGTACAAAATGCGGCTGTTGGCTCCGTACGGTCCCGTCGGCTGCGGCCAAACGGTCTCTTCAGTTTTAAATCTTTGATCCCGGAGCCCTATGGGACGTTCGAAGGGCCCTGAAACCTCAACCGGTAGAGCCATAACCCTGTTAAAATTGGGAAAAACAAGAAGCAATCAGTTAAATCCCAGGGTTGAGCCGGAAAACGCGCCGTGTGGATTGTTCCTGGAGCCAATCTCGGATCAGGGGAAGTCGATTCCCTGGTTTTGATTGGAATAAAGGGCCAGATCCCTGCGACGGTGCTGCCAGAAGCCCCAGAGCCTCTTGGTTCCAACCCCTCAAAGGCCCCAAGAGGAGCAGGAAAACCACGGAGAGGGAGGAATGAGACTGGAGACGGGACGTAACCCGAGGTTTCTTCCTCCCACTTCGTCTCGGAGGCGTTTGCTCCTTCAGTCGCAACATGAGCGACTTCCAGCCTGGGAACCTCCTACCTTCAACCCCAGAACATCCCGAACGGCTCCTGCAGAGCTGCCTTCACCCCTAGAACATCCCGAACGGCTCCTGCAGAGCTGCCTTCACCCCTAGAACATCCCGAACGGCTCCTGCAGAGCTGCCTTCACCCCCAGAACATCCCGAACGGCTCCTGCAGAGCTGCCTTCACCCCTAGAACATCCCGAACGGCTCCTGCAGAGCTGCCTTCACCCCTAGAGCATCCCGAACGGCTCCTGCAGAGCTGCCTTCACCCCCAGAACATCCCGAACGGCTCCTGCAGAGCTGCCTTCACCCCCTAGAACATCCCGAACGGCTCCTGCAGAGCTGCCTTCACCCCTAGAGCATCCCGAACGGCTCCTGCAGAGCTGCCTTCACCCCTAGAACATCCCGAACGGCTCCTGCAGAGCTGCCTTCACCCCTAGAACATCCCGAACGGCTCCTGCAGAGCTGCCTTCACCCCTAGAACATCCCGAACGGCTCCTGCAGAGCTGCCTTCACCCCCTAGAACATCCCGAACGGCTCCTGCAGAGCTGCCTTCACCCCTAGAACATCCCGAACGGCTCCTGCAGAGCTGCCTTCACCCCCTAGAACATCCCGAACGGCTCCTGCAGAGCTGCCTTCACCCCTAGAACATCCCGAACGGCTCCTGCAGAGCTGCCTTCACCCCCTAGAACATCCCGAACGGCTCCTGCAGAGCTGCCTTCACCCCTAGAACATCCCGAACGGCTCCTGCAGAGCTGCCTTCACCCCTAGAACATCCCGAACGGCTCCTGCAGAGCTGCCTTCACCCCTAGAACATCCCGAACGGCTCCTGCAGAGCTGCCTTCACCCCCTAGAACATCCCGAACGGCTCCTGCAGAGCTGCCTTCACCCCTAGAACATCCCGAACGGCTCCTGCAGAGCTGCCTTCACCCCTAGAACATCCCGAACGGCTCCTGCAGAGCTGCCTTCACCCCTAGAACATCCCGAACGGCTCCTGCAGAGCTGCCTTCACCCCTAGAACATCCCGAACGGCTCCTGCAGAGCTGCCTTCACCCCTAGAACATCCCGAACGGCTCCTGCAGAGCTGCCTTCACCCCTAGAACATCCCGAACGGCTCCTGCAGAGCTGCCTTCACCCCTAGAACATCCCGAACGGCTCCTGCAGAGCTGCCTTCACACCTAGAACATCCCGAACGGCTCCTGCAGAGCTGCCTTCACCCCCAGAACATCCCGAACGGCTCCTGCAGAGCTGCCTTCACCCCCTAGACCATCCGTGATCCCTGTGGAGCTGCCTTCATATCCTGGACTGTCCCTGATCCCTGTGGAGCTTCCCTAAATCCCTCTGCCTTCTTGCCTCTGCTCTCCTGAGCTCTTCCAGTCCGCTCAGGGGTGGCCCCACCATCCGTATTTAGCCTTTCTGTTCTCTTTTTTTCCCCTTTTCCTCGAGGTTTTCTCCAAAAAACTGCCGCCCAGGCACCTAAAATGCCTCTTGTGCTCCCTCCAGGTCATGGACTCGTGGAATGGTTGGGTTGAAAGGCACCTCAAAGCCCATCCTGATCCAGCCCTAGGGGCAGGGACACCTCCCACCGGATCAGGGGCTCCAAGCCCCGTCCAACCTGGCTTTGAACCCCTCCAGGGATGGAGCAGCCGCCACTGCTCTGGGCAACCTGTCCCAGGGCCTCCCCACCCTCCCAGGAGAACGTTTCTCCCCTAGATCCCATCTCCATCTCTCCTTTTTCAGCTTTAAGATGTTCCCCTCGTCCTGTCCCTGGCCAAGAGCTCGTCCTCAGCTTCCCTGGAGCCTCTTTTCATCCTAGAAGCTGCTCTAAGGTCTCTCCGCAGCCTTCTCTTCTCCAGACTGGACAACCCCAACTCTCCCAGCCCCTCAGGATCTCCCGACGGTCGCTTGTGAGGCAGGAATAATCCTCTCTCTCTCTGTTTTCAGGAACCACTAAAGCAGAGGACCGGGGAATGTTGTTAAAGACGTTTAACGAGCCGGGTTCGGAGTATTTCATTTTCCTACTGAGCACTCGGGCCGGTGGGCTGGGCCTCAACCTCCAGTCGGCCGACACCGTCATTATCTTTGACAGCGACTGGAACCCTCACCAGGTACAAAACCCAACCAGCAGCACCAAAAATCCAACTAAATGCACCAAAACCCCAACCAAATATACCAAAAATCCAACTAAATGCACCAAAAACCCAACCAGTGCACCAAACCCCCCACTAACCTCATCCAAAACTCAACCAGCCACACCAAAAACCCAACCAAATATACCAAAAATCCAACTAAATGCGCCAAAAACCCCACTAACCACATCCAAAACTCAACCAGCCACACCAAAAACCCAACCAAATACACCAAAAATCCAACTAAATGCACCAAAAACCCAACCAGTGCACCAAACCCCCCACTAGCCGCATCCAAAACTCAACCAGCCACACCAAAAACCTAACCAGCTGCAGCAAAACTCAACGAGCTGCACGAAAACCCAACCAAATATACCAAAAATCCAACTAAATGCACCAAAAACCCAACCAGTGAACCAAACCCCCCACTAAATGCATCCAAAACTCAACGAGCTGCACCAAAAACCCAACCAAATACACCAAAAATCCAACTAAATGCACCAAAAACCCAACCAGTGCACCAAAACCCCCACTAATCGCATCCAAAACTCAACCAGCCACACCAAAAACCTAACCAGCTGCAGCAAAACTCAACGAGCTGCACCGAAAACCCAACCAAATATACCAAAAATCCAACTAAATGCATCAAAAACCCAACCAGTGCACCAAACCCCCCACTAAATGCATCCAAAACTCAACGAGCTGCACCAAAAACCCAACCAAATACACCAAAAATCCAACTAAATGCATCAAAAACCCAACCAGTGCACCAAACCCCCCACTAGCCGCATCCAAAACTCAACCAGCCACACCAAAAACCTAACCAGCTGCAGCAAAACTCAACGAGCTGCACCGAAAACCCAACCAAATATACCAAAAATCCAACTAAATGCATCAAAAACCCAACTGGCCGCACCAAAACCCAACAAACCGCAGCAACCCCCCCCCCCGAGCTGTGTCAAAAACTCAACCAATGCCCCAAAACCCCAACAAAATGCACCAAAACCCCAAACAAACGCACCAAAAACCCAACCACTCCCATCAAAAAAACCCAACCGAACGAACAAGCGAATCAACCCCATCCAAAAAGCAACCAACCAACCAGAAAAAAGCCGCCAACCACACCGAAAAACCCTTCTCTGCCTTTCAATGGATGGAGGAGGTGGGTCCATCACCGCTCGCTCCCAAACACGAGTGCCGTAAATCCCATCGGCAAACGCTGCGCCCGTCCCTGTCCATAAATCCCTTTAGATCCCAACCAGCCACACCAAAAACCCAACAAACTGCAGCAAAACCTCCAGCAACTGCATCAAAAACCGAACCAAATCACCAAAAAATCCAACCAACTGCATGGAAATACCGATCAGACGCAGCAAAACCCAACAAACCCCCCTCTGACTGCATCAGAAACCCAACCAGCCACACCAAAACCCAAGAAACTGCAGCAAAACCTCCACCAATCGCCCCAAAACCCCAACCAACCCCACCAAAAACCAACCAAGCAACTCAATCCCACCCAAAACCCAAGCAACAAAGCACAAAAACCCACCAACCACAACGAAAAACCCTTCGGAGAAGGGAGAAGGTGGTTCCATCACTGCTTGCTCCAAAACCCGAGTGCCGTAGATTCCATTGGTAAACGTTGTGCCTGTCCCTGTCCATAAATCCCTTCGGATCCCCAACCAGCCACATCAAAAACCCAACCAGCCACATCAAAAACCCAACCAGCCGCATCAAAAACCCAACCAGCTGCATCAAAAACCCAACCAGCCGCATCAAAAACCCAACCAGCTCTATCAAAAACCCAACCAGCCACACCAAAAACCCAACCAGCCACATCAAAAACCCAACCAGCCGCATCAAAAACCCAACCAGCTGCATCAAAAACCCAACCAGCCGCATCAAAAACTCAACCAGTTGCATAAAAAACCCAACCAGCCACACCAAAAACCCAACCAGCCGCATCAAAAACCCAACCAGCTGCATCAAAAACCCAACCAGCCACATCAAAAACCCAACCAGCCACACCAAAAACCCAACCAGCTGCATCAAAAACCCAACCAGCCACATCAAAAACTCAACCAGTTGCATAAAAAACCCAACCAGCCACACCAAAAACCCAACCAGCTGCATCAAAAACCCAACCAGCTGCATCAAAAACCCAACCAGCTGCATCAAAAACCCAACCAGCCGCATCAAAAACCCAACCAGCTCTATCAAAAACCCAACCAGCCACACCAAAAACCCAACCAGCCACACCAAAAACCCAACCAGCTCTATCAAAAACCCAACCAGCCACACCAAAAACCCAACCAGCCACATCAAAAACTCAACCAGCCACATCAAAAACCCAACCAGCCGCATCAAAAACCCAACCAGCTCTATCAAAAACCCAACCAGCCACACCAAAAACCCAACCAAGTGCACAAAAAACCCAACCAGCCACGCCAAAACCCAACAAACTCCTGCAAAACCCCCACCTATCGCACCAAAACCCAACCAACCCCATCAAAAAAACCAACCAAGCAAATCAACTTCAACCAAAACCCACCCAACCAACCAACAAAACCCACTAATCACACTGAAAACCCCCAACCAGCCGCACTAACACCCCACGAGCTGCACCAAAAACCCTTGAGTGGATGGAGAAGGTGGTTCCATCACCGCTCGCTCTAAAACCCAAGTACCGTAGATTCCATTGGCAAACGCTGTGCCCGTCCCTGATGGTTGATCCCGTCTCCAAACCCTGTTCTCGTTCCCCCCCAGGACCTCCAGGCCCAGGACCGCGCTCACCGCATCGGGCAGCAGAACGAGGTGCGCGTGCTCCGCCTCTGCACGGTGAACAGCGTGGAGGAGAAGATCCTCGCCGCCGCCAAATACAAGCTCAACGTCGACCAGAAAGTCATCCAGGCCGGCATGTTCGACCAGAAATCCTCCAGCCATGAGCGCCGTGCGTTCCTCCAGGCCATTTTGGAGCACGAGGAGCAGGACGAGGTAAGAAACGAGGCCTCCAGGTTCCAAATTATTCCACGGCGCGGATGGCGGACGCGTGGTGGCTCTTCCCGGCGGCGTTGGGGGCTTTAAAAGCTAAAAAAAAAAAAAAAAAAAAAAGAAATCACGGAGCATGAAAGGCTTGGATTGTGAGATTTTTTGGCGTCGGGGAAAGGTGATGGATTGACAAGCCCTGGAGACTGAAGTCCTCTATTTATCCACAGAACAGATTCAGCGCGGGCAGTGGCGGCTTCCCCCACGCTGCCTCCTCCCTGTGCCTGAACGCTGAGCTGGAGGAACCACCTCTAAAGGTGAGAGGGGCTCGCTCAGTCTCCACGCCCGATCAATCCTCCTCGGCCCAGTCAAATCAATCCTCCTCGGCCTGTTCAGTCCTCCTCGGCCTATTCAATCCGATCCTCCTCGGCCCAGTCAAATCAATCCTCCTCGGCCTGTTCAGTCCTCCTCAGCCTGTTCAATTCGATCCTCCTCGGCCCAGTCAAATCAATCCTCCTCGACCTTGTTGAGTCCTCCTCGGCCTGTTCAATCCGATCCTCCTCGGCCCAGTCAAATCAATCCTCCTCGGCCTGTTCAGTCCTCCTCAGCCTGTTCAATTCGATCCTCCTCGGCCCAGTCAAATCAATCCTCCTCGGCCTTGTTGAGTCCTCCTCGGCCTGTTCAATTCGATCCTCCTCGGCCCAGTCAAATCAATCCTCCTCGGCCTTGTTGAGTCCTCCTCAGCCTGTTCAATTCGATCCTCCTCGGCCCAGTCAAATCAATCCTCCTCGGCCTGTTCAGTTCGATCCTCATCGGCCTGTTGGATTCAATCCTCCTCGGCCTGTTCAATTCAATCCCCCTCAGCCTGTTCAATTCAATCCCCTTTGGCCTGTTCAATTCAGTCCTCCTCAGCCTGTTCAGTTCTCCTCGGCCTGTTCGATTCAATCCTCGGCCTGTTCAATTCAATCCTCCTCGGCCTTTTGGATTCAATCCTCCTCGGCCTTTTGGATTCAATCCTCCTCGGCCTGTTCGATTCTATCCTCCTCGGCCTGTTCAATTCAATCCTCGGCGTGTTCGATTCAATCCCCCTCGGCCTGTTCAGTTCAATCCCCCTCGGCCTGTTGGATTCAATCCCCCTTGGCGTGTTCGATTCAATCCCCCTCGGCCTGTTGGATTCAATCCTCCTCTGCCTGTTGGATTCAATCCCCTTCGGCCTGTTGGATTCAATCCTCATCGGCCTGTTGGATTCAATCCTCCTCGGCCTGTTGGATTCAATCCTCCTCGGCCTGTTGGATTCAATCCCCCTCGGCCTGTTGGATTCAATCCCCCTCGGCCTGTTGGATTCAATCCCCCTCGGCCTGTTGGATTCAATCCCCCTCGGCCTGTTGGATTCAATCCCCCTCGGCCTGTTGGATTCAATCCTCATCGGCCTGTTGGATTCAATCCCCCTCGGCCTGTTGGATTCAATCCCCCTCGGCCTGTTGGATTCAATCCTCATCGGCCTGTTGGATTCAATCCCCCTCGGCCTGTTGGATTCAATCCCCCTCGGCCTGTTGGATTCAATCCCCCTCGGCCTGTTGGATTCAATCCCCATCGGCCTGTTGGATTCAATCCCCCTCGGCCTGTTGGATTCAATCCCCCTCGGCCTGTTGGATTCAATCCCCCTCGGCCTGTTGGATTCAATCCTCATCGGCCTGTTGGATTCAATCCCCCTCGGCCTGTTGGATTCAATCCTCCTCGGCCTGTTGGATTCAATCCCCCTCGGCCTGTTGGATTCAATCCCCCTCGGCCTGTTGGATTCAATCCTCATCGGCCTGTTGGATTCAATCCCCCTCGGCCTGTTGGATTCAATCCTCCTCGGCCTGTTGGATTCAATCCCCCTCGGCCTGTTGGATTCAATCCCCCTCGGCCTGTTGGATTCAATCCCCCTCGGCCTGTTGGATTCAATCCCCCTCGGCCTGTTGGATTCAATCCCCCTCGGCCTGTTGGATTCAATCCTCATCGGCCTGTTGGATTCAATCCCCCTCGGCCTGTTGGATTCAATCCCCCTCGGCCTGTTGGATTCAATCCCCCTCGGCCTGTTGGATTCAATCCCCATCGGCCTGTTGGATTCAATCCCCCTCGGCCTGTTGGATTCAATCCCCCTCGGCCTGTTGGATTCAATCCCCCTCGGCCTGTTGGATTCAATCCTCCTCGGCCTGTTGGATTCAATCCCCCTCGGCCTGTTGGATTCAATCCTCATCGGCCTGTTGGATTCAATCCCCCTCGGCCTGTTGGATTCAATCCCCCTCGGCCTGTTGGATTCAATCCTCCTCGGCCTGTTGGATTCAATCCCCCTCGGCCTGTTGGATTCAATCCCCCTCGGCCTGTTGGATTCAATCCTCCTCGGCCTGTTGGATTCAATCCCCCTCGGCCTGTTGGATTCAATCCCCCTCGGCCTGTTGGATTCAATCCCCCTCGGCCTGTTGGATTCAATCCCCCTCGGCCTGTTGGATTCAATCCCCCTCGGCCTGTTGGATTCAATCCTCATCGGCCTGTTGGATTCAATCCTCCTCGGCCTGTTGGATTCAATCCCCCTCGGCCTGTTGGATTCAATCCCCCTCGGCCTGTTGGATTCAATCCCCCTCGGCCTGTTGGATTCAATCCTCCTCGGCCTGTTGGATTCAATCCTCATCGGCCTGTTGGATTCAATCCCCCTCGGCCTGTTGGATTCAATCCCCCTCGGCCTGTTGGATTCAATCCCCCTCGGCCTGTTGGATTCAATCCTCCTCGGCCTGTTGGATTCAATCCCCCTCGGCCTGTTGGATTCAATCCCCCTCGGCCTGTTGGATTCAATCCCCCTCGGCCTGTTGGATTCAATCCCCCTCGGCCTGTTGGATTCAATCCTCCCTCCCCCCCAAAAAAATAAAATTAATAAAGTAACAGTGAAGGGAGCGAAGGAATTAAAGGAATTAGGAAAATAAAGGAAAGAAACGAAGTAGAAGAAATGCAAGAAATTAAAGAAATTGGAGAAATGAAAGAAATACTAGAAATTAGAGAAATAAAAGAAATACAAGAGATACAGGAAAGTGAAGAAATAAAAGAAATGAAAGAAAGAAAAGAAATTAGAGAAATAAATACAAGAAGATGAAGAAATAAAAGAAATTAGGGAAATAAAAGAAATGAAAGAAATAAAAGAAAGTAGAAAGATAAAATAGATACAAGAAGTTAGAGAAATACAAGAAATGAAAGAAATAGAAGAAATTAGAGGAATAAAAGAAACAGGAGAAATAAAAGAAATTGGAGAAATAAAAGAAATAGGAGAAATTAGGGAAATAAAAGAAAGACAAGAAATTAAACAAATAAAAGAAATTAAACCAATACAAGACAAGATAGAAATAAAAGAAATAAAGTAATGAAAGAACTTAAAGAAATAAAAGAAGTTAGAGGAAAGAAAATAGTGAAATAAAAGAAATTAGACTAATAGAAGAAATGAAAGAAATATGAGAAATTCAAGAAATACAAGAAGTTAAAGAAATAAAAGAAATTAAACAAATACAAGGCATAATAGAAATAAAAGAAATAGGTAAAAAAAATAGAAAATCTCCAAAAATAACCATCTCATCTACTGAAAAATGTAATAAAAACCCCGTGGAGCCCCCGCGTGTCCTGGGAAACCAAACCAGCGTCGGTGGGGAGAAGGGGGGATGCTCTGAGAGCTTCTCCGACGCTGAATCCGCCTCTTTTCCAAAATTTCAGGAAGAAGACGAAGTCCCCGATGATGAAACCGTCAACCAGATGATCGCTCGTCACGAGGAGGAGTTCGACCTGTTCATGGTGAGGAGAGAAAAACGCTTCAAAAGTGCCAAAAATCACCAAAAAAAATGAGATTCGTTGAGTTTCCCGGGCGAGGTTAACGAAGCTGGGGTTCGTTAGTGAGGTAAAACAGTAGAATTGGGGTTCGGAGTCAGGATCTTCCTGGTTACGGTAAAGGACGAGCCCGCAGGGACCTTCCGGATGCGGCGACGGAGCCAAAATGAGCCTGTGGGGCTGGAAAAAGGTCTTTCCTCACCAAAAAAAAAAGGAGGTTGGCTACTGGAAACAAGGTTGAGGAGCAGTTTGATCTCCTGTTCCAGCCCCTGGTTGTCCACAATCCCTCTCCGTTGTGTCTCCGATCTCCTGTCCCAGCTCCTGGATGTCCCCAGTCCCTCTCCGATGTCTCCAATCTCCTCTCCCCAATTCCTCTCCGGTGTCTCCAATCTCCTGTCCCAGCTCCTGGATGTCCCCAGTCCCTCTCCAGTGTCTCCAGTGTCTCCGATCTCCTCTCCCAGCTCCTGGATGTCCCCAATCCCTCTCTGGTGTCTCCGATCTCCTGTCCCAGCTCCTGGATGTCCCCAGTCCTCTCTCCCCAATCCCTCTCCGGTGTCTCTGATCTCCTCTCCCACCTCCTGGTTGTCCCCAGTCTCTCTCCGGTGTCTCCAATCTCCTCTCCCACCTCCTGGTTGTCCCCAATCCCTCTCCGGTGTCTCCGATCTCCTCTCCTACCTCCTGGTTGTCCCTAATCCCTCTCTGGTGTCTCCAATCTCCACTCCCAGCTCCTGGTTGTCCCCAGTCTCTCTCCGGTGTCTCCAATCTCCTCTCACACCTCCTGGTTGTCCCCAATCCCTCTCCGGTGTCTCCAATCTCCTGTCCCAGCTCCTGGATGTCCCCAGTCCCTCTCCAGTGTCTCCAATCTCCTCTCCCCAGTTCCTCTCTGGTGTCTCCGATCTCCTCTCTCAGCTCCTGGTTGTCCCCAATCCCTCTCCGGTGTCTCCGATCTCCTCTCTCAGCTCCTGGTTGTCCTCAATCCCTCTCCAATGTCTCCAATCTCCTGTCCCAGCTCCTGGTTGTCCCCAATCCCTCTCCGGTGTCTCCTCTCCCAGCTCCTGGCTCTCCTCAATCTCTCTCCGGTGTCTCCGGTGTCTCCGATCTACTCTCCCAGCTCCTAGTTGTCCCCAATCCCTCTCCGGTGTCTCCTCTCTCAGCTCCCGGTTGTCCCCAATCCCTCTCCGGTGTCTCCGTTGTCTCCGATCTCCTCTCCCAGCTCCTAGTTGTCCCCAGTCCCTCTCCAGTGTCTCCTCTCTCAGCTCCTGGTTGTCCCCAATCCCTCTCCGGTGTCTCCGGTGTCTCCGATCTCCTCTCCCAGCTCCTAGTTGTCCCCAATCCCTCTCCGGTGTCTCCTCTCTCAGCTCCCGGTTGTCCCCAATCCCTCTCCGGTGTCTCCGGTTGTGCCGCTCCAAGGACACCTCGAGGCATTAAGGCCTCGGGAACCGCTCGGCACAGCCGGCAGCCCCACGGCAAATCCCTCTCCTTGCAGCGCATGGACCTCGATCGCCGGCGGGAGGAGGCTCGGAACCCCAAGCGGAAACCGCGGCTGATGGAGGAGGACGAGCTGCCGTCGTGGATCATCAAGGACGACGCCGAGGTCGAGCGGTTGACGTGCGAGGAGGAGGAGGAGAAGATGTTCGGGCGCGGGTCGCGGCACCGCAAGGAGGTGGATTACAGCGACTCGCTGACCGAGAAGCAGTGGCTCAAGGTATACATGGTACAGCAGCCTTCTCCGATCTTCTCCACCCTCCCCAGCCCCGCGCGGGTCCCTCCCTCCTCGCCGGAGCCCCAAAACCGCTCCGATTCCTCCCCAAATTGGCTCCGATTCCTCCCCAAATCAACTTTGACTCAACCCCAAACTGGCTCTGATTCCTCTTTAAATCAGATTTGGTTCTGCCTCAAAGCGGCTTTGATTCTCCTCTGAAGTAGCTCCGATTCCTCCCCAAATTGGCTCCGATTCCTCCCCAAATCAACTTTGATTCAAGCCCAAATTGGCTCCGATTCCTCCCCAAACTGGCTCCGATTCCTCCCCAAATCAACTTTGATTCAACCCCAAACTGGCTCCGATTCCTCCCCAAATCAACTTTGATTCAAGCCCAAATTGGCTCCGATTCCTCCCCAAATCAACTTTGATTCCCCCCCAAACTGGCTCCGATTCCTCCCCAAATCAACTTTGATTCCACCCCAAATTGGCTCCGATTCCCCCCCAAATCAACTTTGATTCCACCCCAAATTGGCTCCGATTCCTCCCCAAATCAACTTTGATTCCCCCCCAAACTGGCTCCGATTCCTCCCCAAATCAACTTTGATTCCCCCCCAAACTGGCTCCGATTCCTCCCCAAATCAACTTTGATTCCACCCCAAATTGGCTCCGATTCCTCCCCAAATCAACTTTGATTCCCCCCCAAACTGGCTCCGATTCCTCCCCAAATCAACTTTGATTCCCCCCCAAACTGGCTCCGATTCCTCCCCAAATCAACTTTGATTCCACCCCAAATTGGCTCCGATTCCCCCCAAATCTACTCCAATTTCCCAAAATCAGCTCCAATTCCCCCCAAATCAACTCCGATTCCGCTAAATCGACTCTGATTCCTCCCCAAATTGTCTCCGATGCCCCCCAAATCAACTCCAGTTCCCCCAGTTTGGCTCCAGTTCCCCCAACTTTGCTCCAATACCCCCCAAATCAGCCCCGATTCCCCCAAAATCCGCTCCAATTCTCCCAAATTTGCTCCAATTCCCCCAAATTTGCTCCAATTCCCCCCAAATTTCCTCCAATTCCCCCAAAATCCGCTCCAATTCCCCCAAATTTGCTCCAATTCCCCCCAAATTTCCTCCAATTCCCCCCAAATCCGCTCCAATTCCCCCAAATTTGCTCCAATTCCCCCCAAATTTCCTCCAATTCCCCCAAAATCCGCTCCAATTCCCCCAAATTTGCTACAATTCCCCCCAAATCAGCCCCGATTCCCCAAAATCCGCTCCAATTCTCCCAAATTTGCTCCGATTGCCCCAAATTGACCCCAATTCCCTCCCGGTTTTCTCCAATTGCCCCAAATTGGCTCCGATTCCCCCCCAAAATCAAGTCCAATTCCCCCAAATTTGCTCCAGTTCCCCCAAATCGGCTCCAGTTCTCCCAAATCTGCTCCGATTTCCCCTGAATTGGCTCCAGTTCCCCCAAATTTGCTCCAATTCCCCCAAATTTCCTCCAATTCCCCCCAAATTTCCTCTAATCCCCCCAAATTTCCTCCAATTCCCCCCAAATTTCCTCCAATTCCCCCCAAATTTCCTCCAATTCCCCCAAATTTCCTCCAATTCCCCCCAAATTTGCTCCAATTCCCCCAAATTTCCTCCAATTCCCCCAAATTTTCTCCAATCCCCCCAAATTTGCTCCAATTCCCCCCAAATTTCCTCCAATTCCCCAAATTCACTCCAGTTCCCCCAAATTTCCTCCAATTCCCCCAAATTTCCTCCAATTCCCCCCAAATTTCCTCCAATCCCCCCAAATTTGCTCCAATTCCCCCCAAATTTCCTCTAATCCCCCCAAATTTCCTCTAATTCCCCCCAAATTTCCTCCAATTCCCCCTAAATTTGCTCCAATTCCCCCCAAATTTCCTCCAATTCCCCCAAATTTGCTCCAGTTCCCCCCAAATTTCCTCCAATTCCCCCAAATTCGCTCCAGTTCCCCCAAATTTCCTCCAATTCCCCCAAATTTCCTCCAATTCCCCCCAAATTTCCTCCAATTACCCCCAAATTTCCTCCAATTCCCCCTAAATTTGCTCCAGTTACCCCCGAATTTCCTCCAATTCCCCCCAAATTTGCTCCAATCCCCCCAAATTTCCTCTAATTCCCCCCAAATTTCCTCCAATTCCCCCTAAATTTGCTCCCATTCCCCCCAAATTTCCTCCAATTCCCCCAAATTTCCTCCAATTCCCCCAAATTTCCTCCAATTGCCCCCAAATTTGCTCCAATTCCCCCCAAATTTCCTCCAATTCCCCTAAATTTCCTCCAATTCCCCCCAAATTTGCTCCAATTCCCCCAAATTTCCTCCAATTCCCCCAAATTTCCTCCAATTCCCCCCAAATTTGCTCCAATTCCCCCCAAATTTCTTCCAAATCCCCCCAAATTTCCTCCAATTCCCCCCCGAATCGGCTCCGCTTGCCCCGAATTTGCTCCGATCCACCCCGAGTCGTTCCCGGTGCCTGCGGCCGCGCCGGGATCCCCCCCGGCTCCGTGCTAGCGTGTGCCCGGCGCAGGCCATCGAGGAGGGGACGCTGGAGGAGATCGAAGAGGAGGTGCGGCAGAAGAAATCCTCGCGGAAACGCAAGCGGGAGCCGGACGCCGGCTCGGCAACGCCGACCACCAGCACCCGGAGCCGCGACAAAGACGAGGAGAGCAAGAAGCAGAAGAAAAGGGGGCGCCCGCCGGCCGAGAAGCTCTCGCCCAACCCTCCCAACCTCACCAAGAAGATGAAGAAGATCGTCGACGCCGTCATCAAGTACAAGGACAGGTAAAGCTGGGCAGGAGCGGCCGCGACTCCCGCCTGGAGGGTGGGGAACGAGGAATTGGCTAATGGAGCAGGTCCGGCCCCAACCAAGGTCTTGATCGACGACCTGGATGGAGGCACCGAGGGCACCCCGAGCGAGTTTGGGGGGTGACACGGAGCTGGGTGGGATCTGCTGGAGGGTTTGAGGGTCTCCAGAGGGATCTCCCGTTTTAGCCTCGAGCCTGGAGAGGAGAAAGACCTCCTGGGTGGAAAACTGGTTGGCTGGAGGGTCCAGAGAGTGGTGGGAGATGGAGTTAAATCCAGCTGGAGGCCAGTTCCAAGGGGTGTCCCCAGGGCTCCGGGCTGGGGCCTGTCCGAGGTCTTCATCAACGACCTGGATGAAGGCACCGAGGGCACCCTGAGCGAGTTTGGGGGGGACACGGAGCTGGGAGGATCTGCTGGAGGGTTTGAGGTTCTCCAGAGGGATCGGAGCCGGTTGGATCCCTGGGCTGAGACCGAGGGGCTGAGGTTTGAGCAGGAGCTTGGGGCACAAGAACCCTGGGCAGCTCCAGGCGAGGAGAAGTGTGGCTGGAAAGTGCCTGGAGGAGAAGGACCTGGGGGTGTTGGTTGGACAGGAGCCAGCAGGGGCCCAGGGGGCCGAGAAGGCCAAGGGCATCTGGGCTCGGAGCAGCCCCGGCGTGGCCAGCAGGGCCAGGGAGGTTCTTCTCCCTTGGCCTCTGGGGAGACCCAACCTCGAATCCTGGGCCCCAAGAAGAACCTTGAGGTCCTGGAGCCTCCAGGGAAGAGAGCGGAGCTGGGGAGGGGGCTGGAGAAGAAGAGGAGCGGCTGAGAGAGCTGGGGGGGTTCAGCCTGGAGAAGAGGAGCCTGAGGGGAGACCTCGTTGCTCTTTCCCTGCGAGGAGCTGGTGGAGAGGAGGGAGCTGGGCTCTTCTCCCAAGGGACGGGGGACAGGACGAGAGGGAATGGCCTCCAGCTCCACCAGGATGGACTCCAGGATGGAATATTTCCTGGAATTGGGTCTTGGAAGAGGGAGGGGGTTGAGTCCCCTTCCCTGCGGGGTTTGAGGGGCGGGTGGACGAGGTGCCGAGGGACGCGGGTCAGTGATGGATGGGGATGGTTGGATGATCCGATGGCTCCTTCCCAACTCCGTCCCGGTTTCCCGGCGGGGCCGGTGACTCCCGTTTTCTCTTTGCAGCAGCAGTGGACGCCAGCTCAGCGAAGTTTTCATCCAGCTGCCGTCCCGCAAGGAGCTCCCCGAGTACTACGAGCTCATCCGCAAACCCGTCGACTTCAAGAAAATCAAGGTATCGGCGTTCCGGCATCACCGGAACCGCCTCCGGCTGCTGGTGCCGCTCCGGCACGGCCCGTTTAGCCGTTAAAACCTCCATCCCGCGTCTTGATGTGGGGTGATCGGCGTCAATCGGTGGTTTTTTTGGGGAGGGGGCTGGAGGGTTCGGAGGCGACGCCGGAGCCAGAGCGGCTCCGTGGTTTATTTCATTTTTTGCCGGCAGGAGCGGATTCGTAACCATAAATACCGGAGCCTGAACGACCTGGAGAAGGACGTGATGCTGCTTTGCCAGAACGCCCAAACCTTCAACCTGGAGGGCTCCCTGGTAAGAGCCGCGCGGCACGGGGAGCTCCCAGTCCCCCCGGTTTGGAGCGAGGAGCGCCCAGTCCCCCCAGTTTGGAGCGAGGAGCTCCCAGTCCCCCCAGTTTGGCTCCACGAGCTCCCAGTCCCCCCAGTTTGGAGCGAGGAGCTCCCAGTCCCCCCAGTTTGGAGCGAGGAGCTCCCAGTCCCCCCAGTTTGGAGCCACGAGCTCCCAGTCCCCCCGGTTTGGAGCGAGGAGCTCCCAGTCCCCCCAGTTTGGAGCCACGAGCTCCCAGTCCCCCCAGTTTGGAGCGAGGAGCTCCCAGTCCCCCCAGTCTGCAGCCACGAGCTCCCAGTCCCCCCAGTTTGGAGCGAGGAGCTCCCAGTCCCCCCAGTTTGGAGCCACGAGCTCCCAGTCCCCCCAGTTTGGAGCGAGGAGCTCCCAGTCCCCCCAGTTTGGCTCCACGAGCTCCCAGTCCCCCCAGTTTGGAGCAACGAGCTCCCAGTACCCCCAGTTTAGAGCAAAGAGCTCCCAGTCCCCCCAGTTTGGAGCGAGGAGCTCCCAGTCCCCCCAGTTTGGAGCGAGGAGCTCCCAGTCCCCCCAGTTTGGAGCCACGAGCTCCCAGTCCCCCCAGTTTGGAGCGAGGAGCTCCCAGTCCCCCCAGTTTGGCTCCACGAGCTCCCAGTCCCCCCAGTTTGGAGCAACGAGCTCCCAGTACCCCCAGTTTGGAGCAAAGAGCTCCCAGTCCCCCCAGTTTGGAGCGAGGAGCTCCCAGTCCCCCCAGTTTGGAGCGAGGAGCTCCCAGTCCCCCCAGTTTGGAGCAAGGAGCTGCCAGTCCCACCAGTTTGGAGCCACGAGCTCCCAGTCCCCCAGTTTGGAGCAAAGAGCTCCCAGTCCCACCAGTTTGGAGCCACGAGCTCCCAGTCCCACCAGTTTGGAGCACGGAGCTCCCAGTCCCCCCAGTTTGGAGCAAGGAGCTCCCAGTCCCCCCAGTTTGGAGCCACGAGCTCCCAGTCCCCCCAGTTTGGAGCAAGGAGCTCCCAGTCCCCCCAGTTTGGAGCCACGAGCTCCCAGTCCCCCCAGTTTGTAGCAATGAGCTCCCAGTCCCACCAGTTTGGAGCCACGAGCTCCCAGTCCCCCCAGTTTGGAGCCACGAGCGCCCAGTCCCCCCAGTTTGGAGCAAGGAGCTCCCAGTCCCCCCAGTTTGGAGCCACGAGCTCCCAGTCCCCCCAGTTTGGAGCAAGGAGCTCCCAGTCCCACCAGTTTGGAGCCACGAGCTCCCAGTCCCCTCAGTTTGGAGCGAGGAGCTCCCAGTCCCCCCAGTTTGGAGCAAAGAGCTCCCAGTCCCCCCAGTTTGGAGCGAGGAGCTCCCAGTCCCCCCAGTTTGGAGCAAAGAGCTCCCAGTCCCCCCAGTTTGGAGCAAGGAGCTCCCAGTCCCACCAGTTTGGAGCAAAGAGCTCCCAGTCCCCCCAGTTTGGAGCAAAGAGCTCCCAGTCCCCCCAGTTTGGAGCAAAGAGCTCCCAGTCCCCCCAGTTTGGAGCCACGAGCTCCCAGTCCCCCCAGTTTGGAGCCACGAGCTCCCAGTCCCCCCAGTTTGGAGCAAGGAGCTGCCAGTCCCACCAGTTTGGAGCAAAGAGCTCCCAGTCCCCCCAGTTTGGAGCCACGAGCTCCCAGTCCCCCCAGTTTGGAGCCACGAGCTCCCAGTCCCCCCAGTTTGGAGCAAAGAGCTCCCAGTCCCCCCAGTTTGGAGCAAGGAGCTCCCAGTCCCCCCAGTTTGGAGCCACGAGCTCCCAGTCCCCCCAGTTTGGAGCAAGGAGCTCCCAGTCCCCCCAGTTTGGAGCCACGAGCTCCCAGTCCCCCCAGTTTGGAGCCACGAGCTCCCAGTCCCCCCAGTTTGGAGCGAGGAGCTCCCAGTCCCCCCAGTTTGGAGCCACGAGCTCCCAGTCCCCCCAGTTTGGAGCAAGGAGCTCCCAGTCCCCCCAGTTTGGAGCCACGAGCTCCCAGTCCCCCCAGTTTGGAGCCACGAGCTCCCAGTCCCACCAGTTTGGAGCAAGGAGCTCCCAGTCCCCCCAGTTTGGAGCCACGAGCTCCCAGTCCCCCCAGTTTGGAGCGAGGAGCTCCCAGTCCCCCCAGTTTGGAGCCACGAGCTCCCAGTCCCCCCAGTTTGGAGCGAGGAGCTCCCAGTCCCCCCAGTTTGGAGCGAGGAGCTCCCAGTCCCCCCAGTTTGGAGCAAGGAGCTGCCAGTCCCACCAGTTTGGAGCAAAGAGCTCCCAGTCCCCCCAGTTTGGAGCCACGAGCTCCCAGTCCCCCCAGTTTGGAGCGAGGAGCTCCCAGTCCCCCCAGTTTGGAGCAAGGAGCTGCCAGTCCCACCAGTTTGGAGCAATGAGCTCCCAGTCCCCCAGTTTGGAGCCACGAGCTCCCAGTCCCACCAGTTTGGAGCAAAGAGCTCCCAGTCCCCCCAGTTTGGAGCCACGAGCTCCCAGTCCCCCCAGTTTGGAGCCACGAGCTCCCAGTCCCCCCAGTTTGGAGCCACGAGCTCCCAGTCCCCCCAGTTTGGAGCCACGAGCTCCCAGTCCCCCCAGTTTGGAGCAAGGAGCTCCCAGTCCCCCCAGTTTGGAGCCACGAGCTCCCAGTCCCCCCAGTTTGGAGCAAGGAGCTCCCAGTCCCCCCAGTTTGGAGCCACGAGCTCCCAGTCCCCCCAGTTTGGAGCAAGGAGCTCCCAGTCCCCCCAGTTTGGAGCCACGAGCTCCCAGTCCCCCCAGTTTGGAGCGAGGAGCTCCCAGTCCCCCCAGTTTGGAGCAAGGAGCTGCCAGTCCCACCAGTTTGGAGCAATGAGCTCCCAGTCCCCCCAGTTTGGAGCAAAGAGCTCCCAGTCCCCCCAGTTTGGAGCAAAGAGCTCCCAGTCCCCCCAGTTTGGAGCAAAGAGCTCCCAGTCCCCCCAGTTTGGAGCCACGAGCTCCCAGTCCCCCCAGTTTGGAGCCACGAGCTCCCAGTCCCCCCAGTTTGGAGCCACGAGCTCCCAGTCCCCCCAGTTTGGAGCAAGGAGCTCCCAGTCCCCCCAGTTTGGAGCCACGAGCTCCCAGTCCCCCCAGTTTGGAGCAAGGAGCTCCCAGTCCCCCCAGTTTGGAGCCACGAGCTCCCAGTCCCCCCAGTTTGGAGCAAGGAGCTCCCAGTCCCCCCAGTTTGGAGCCACGAGCTCCCAGTCCCCCCAGTTTGGAGCAAGGAGCTCCCAGTCCCACCAGTTTGGAGCCACGAGCTCCCAGACCCCCCAGTTTGGAGCCACGAGCGCCCAGTCCCCCCAGTTTGGAGCGAGGAGCTCCCAGTCCCCCCAGTTTGGAGCAATGAGCTCCCAGTCCCCCCAGTTTGGAGCCACGAGCTCCCAGTCCCCCCAGTTTGGAGCAAGGAGCTCCCAGTCCCCCCAGTTTGGAGCCACGAGCTCCCAGTCCCCCCAGTTTGGAGCGAGGAGCTCCCAGTCCCCCCAGTTTGGAGCAACGAGCTCCCAGTCCCCCCAGTTTGGAGCGAGGAGCTCCCAGTCCCCCCAGTTTGGAGCAACGAGCTCCCAGTCCCCCCAGTTTGGAGCGAGGAGCTCCCAGTCCCCCCAGTTTGGAGCCACGAGCTCCCAGTCCCCCCAGTTTGGAGCCACGAGCTCCCAGTCCCCCCAGTTTGGAGCAACGAGCTCCCAGTACCCCCAGTTTGGAGCCACGAGCTCCCAGTCCCCCCAGTTTGGAGCCACGAGCTCCCAGTCCCCCCAGTTTGGAGCAACGAGCTCCCAGTCCCCCCAGTTTGGAGCAAAGAGCTCCCAGTCCCCCCAGTTTGGAGCCACGAGCTCCCAGCTCCCCAGTTTGGAGCAACGAGCTCCCAGTACCCCCAGTTTGGCTCCAGGGGCTCCCAGTCCCCCCAGTTTGGCTCCAGGGGCTCCCAGCCCCCCCAGTTTGGCTCCAGGGGCTCCCAGTCCCCCCAGTTTGGCTCCAGGAGCTCCCAGCCCCCCCAGTTTGGCTCCAGGATCTCCCAGCCCCCCCAGTTTGGCTCCAGGGGCTCCCAGTCCCCCCAGTTTGGCTCCAGGAGCTCCCAGCCCCCCCAGTTTGGCTCCAGGGGCTCCCAGCCCCCCCAGTTTGGCTCCAGGGGCTCCCAGTCCCCCCATTTTGGCTCCAGGATCTCCCAGCCCCCCCAGTTTGACTCCAGGAGCTCCCAGCCCCCCCAGTTTGGCTCCAGGGGCTCCCAGTCCCCCCAGTTTGGCTCCAGGAGCTCCCAGCCCCCCCAGTTTGGCTCCAGGGGCTCCCAGTCCCCCCAGTTTGGCTCCAGGATCTCCCAGCCCCCCCAGTTTGACTCCAGGAGCTCCCAGCCCCCCCAGTTTGGCTCCAGGGGCTCCCAGTCCCCCCAGTTTGGCTCCAGGAGCTCCCAGCCCCCCCAGTTTGGCTCCAGGAGCTCCCAGCCCCCCCAGTTTGGCTCCAGGAGCTCCCAGTCCCCCCAGTTTGGCTCCAGGAGCTCCCAGCCCCCCCAGTTTGGCTCCAGGATCTCCCAGCCCCCCCAGTTTGGCTCCAGGGGCTCCCAGTCCCCCCAGTTTGGCTCCAGGAGCTCCCAGCCCCCCCAGTTTGGCTCCAGGGGCTCCCAGTCCCCCCAGTTTGGCTCCAGGATCTCCCAGCCCCCCCAGTTTGGCTCCAGGAGCTCCCAGCCCCCCCGGTTTGGCTCCAGGATCTCCCAGCCCCCCCAGTTTGGCTCCAGGATCTCCCAGCCCCCCCAGTTTGGCTCCAGGAGCTCCCAGCCCCCCCAGTTTGGCTCCAGGGGCTCCCAGCCCCCCCAGTTTGGCTCCAGGGGCTCCCAGTCCCCCTGTGTCCCCCCCAGATCTACGAAGACTCCATCGTCCTGCAGTCGGTTTTCACCAGCGTGAGGCAGAAGATCGAGAAGGAGGAGGAGAGCGAGGGCGACGACAGCGACGAGGAGGAGGAGGGCGAGGAGGAAGGCTCCGAGTCCGAGTGTGAGCGGCCGCTGGCCTCGGGGATGAAGGATTTTGGGGGGGGGGGTCTGTGGGTTTTGGGGGCACCGAGCGAGTCCAGTTGAGGAGGAGGAGGAGGAGGAGGAAGGTGAGGAGGAGGAGGAGGAGGAAGGTGAGGAGGAGGAGGAGGAGGGCGACGAGGAGGAAGGCTCCAAATCCGAGTGTGAGCGGCCAGTTGCGTCGGGGATAAAGTTGGGGGGCGGCTTTGGGTTTTGGGGTCACCGAGTGAGTCCAGTTGAGGAGGAGGAAGAGGAGGAGGAGGAGGAGGGCGAGGAGGAGGAAGGCTCCAAATCCGAGTGTGAGCAGCCGGTGGCCTCGGGGATGAAGGATTTGGGGGGGGGGGGGTCTGTGGGTTTTGGGGGCACCGAGCGAGTCCAGTTGAGGAGGAGGAGGAGGAGGAGGAGGAGGAGGAGGAAGAGGAAGGTGAGGAGGAGGAGGAGGGCGAGGAGGAAGGCTCCGAGTCCGAGTGTGAGCGGCCGCTGGCCTCGGGGATGAAGGGGTTGGGGGGGGGCTCTGTGGGTTTTGGGGGCACCGAGCGAGTCCAGTTGAGGAGGAGGAGGAGGAGGAGGAGGAGGAAGGGGAGGAGGAGGAGGGCGAGGAGGAGGAAGGCTCCAAATCCGAGTGTGAGCGGCCAGAGGCATCGGGGATAAAGTTGGGGGGCGGCTTTGGGTTTTGGGGTCACTGAGTGAGTCCAGTTGAGGAGGAGGAGGAGGAGGAGGAGGGCGAGGAGGAGGAAGGCTCTGAATCCGCGTGTGAGCGGCCGGAGGCATCGGGATAAAGTTGGGGGGCGGGTGTTGGTTTTGGGGTCACCGAGCGAGTCCAGTTACCGAGCGAGTCCAGTTGATGAGAAGGAGGAGGATGAGGAGGAGGAGGAGGAGGATGAGGAGCAGGAGGAAGGCTCCAAATCCGAGTGTGAGTGGCTGGAGGCCTCAGGGATAAAGTTGGGGGGGCAGGTTTGGGTTTTGGGGTCACCAAGTG